>JAHBCN010023871.1:0-12194 GCA_019359885.1 Listronotus oregonensis | reverse complement strand
TATATATATATATATATATATATATATATATATATAAAAATCCTTTTTTATGTAGCTCATTTATTACTTAATGAAAATTTTTCATATTTTGCAGACGAAACCCCTTTAAACCCTACGGTGCATTTAAAAATAATTTTTTATACAGGGTGTCAAAAAAATTTGGACGTCAGATGATGCATTTTTTTAAATGGAACACTATGTATTTTTTTGTATATTTAGGTACCTCCTGTGGTTATTTATATTCCTCCAAAATTTTGTCAACATCGGTTCAGTAATTTCAGAAAAAAAAATAAAATATAAAAAAAACTGTTTTGTACCATTGAATTTAAAAATGAATAAAAATACCAATAGTGCCTGATTAATAGAATTAAACAAGGAACTTATTAAGTAACGTAATATCAGTCGCTTAGGTTATGTTTTGTTAATTCAAACTGTACAGGGTGTCCAAAATTTAGTGTCAAACTCTTCAAATTTGAAAGCACTTTATTTTTTTTTTATTTTAAATATGAGCCCCTGTATATTTTTAGGTTGTTAGCTGCAAATTTATAAAAGAAACATTTTTCTAATTATAACCCTATCGACATTCCTAACATATTAAAAGTTATTCGTTAAAAACTCATTTTGGCATCTATTTTAATAGTACCTAATACCATTGAATAAAAGTGAGGTGGCTATGAAAAACAATTTATTGACATTGGAGTTTATTTAACTCACAAAATATTATTTCGACGTATTATAAAAATTCGAGTAAATTATTATTATTTATTAATTAAATTAAATTAATTTAAGTAAAATCTTTAAATGTTAAATAATAATTTATTTTTAATTTTTAATACTTTTGGCTAATATTTAGGTAAACTAAACCAATTTCTAGGTAATATTTAACGTTATTAGGAAACTTTAATGTCAATAAATTGTTTTTCATAGCCACCTATCATTTTTATTTAATGGTATTACTATTAAAATATATCCCAAAATGAGTTTTCAACGAATAACTTTTAATGTGTTAGAAATTTTGATAGGGTTATAATTAGAAAAAAAGTTTGTTTTTAATTCCGCATCTAACGACCTAAAAATATACAGGGGTTCGTTCATATTTAAAATATGAAAAATAAAGTGCTTTCAAATTTGAAGAGTTTGACACTAAATTTTGGACACCCTGTAGAGTTCGAATTAACCAAACATGACCTAAGCAACTAATATTACGTTACTTAATAAGTTCCTTGTTTAATTTTATTAATTAAGCACTATTGGTATTTTTATTCATTTTTAAATTCAATGGTGCAAAACAGTTTTTTTTTATTTTTTTTTTTCTCTAAAATTACTGAACCGATGTTGACAAAATTTTGGAGGAATATAGATAACCACAGAAGGTACCTAAATATACAAAAAAATACACAGTGTTCCATTTAAAAAATGCACCATCGTGACGTCACACTTTTTTGTGACACCCTGTATAACCAAAATTATTTTCCTGAAATGCACCGTGGGTTATAGGTAACGTCTGCAAAATATATAAATTTTACCTTGAATAGTAAATGAGCTATATAAGAAGGAGGTGAGCTGAGACCTGTATATATATATATATATATATATATATATATATATATATATATATATATATATATATATATATATATATATATATATATATATATATATATATATATATATATATATATATATATATATATATATATATATATATATATATACAGTGCTTTCATTTCAAAACGAACCACCCTAAATATCTTTAAAAAAAAACACTCCCAAAAACAAAGAAACACGTCGATTTAGATATACAGGGGGGAGTTTAATTTCGTATTTGATAAAATTTTATCGGTCACCTCCTAACCTCCAGTTAACCTCACTTTGATATGTCAAATGTCAACCCCCATAGTGTGACACATCATTGTAAGCGGCATGAAATTTGCTATCCAACAGTACTAAGAAACTTTAAATCGATGGACGTAGAAGCGACTTAGAAGTAAAAATGTGTGTTAATTAGTTTATCGTGTTCAAATAATTTATTTTATCAAATGCTCAAAATGTGCGCCGTTATTGGCGGGACAAGCTTGTTTTGAAATTCCTCGCAGACTATTTTAGTGTGCATTCATTCCAATTATTATTTTTTGTGTTACCTGCTACAGCAAAACACTGCAATAGCACAAGTTTTTAAGACGTTTAGGAACCAGTTAAATATTACTGTTAGGATTGTCATTTTGACATCGTTAGTTTAAAATTAAGAATCTTGATTTTAAAATGGTGTATACTCTAGCAGATAGAATAGAAATAATTTTCCTATATGGGGCTGAAGTTCGATGCGCGCGTAGAACCGCCAGAGTATTCAATGAGAGGCATCAAAATAAAAACGTGGGGCATAAATATGTAATGGAATTGGTGCGTAAGTTTGAAGAAACTGGATCTGTATGCAACAAGAAAAGTACTAATGAAAGGGTTTTAGACGAAGCACGCCAGGTTGAGGTACTAGGACAGTTCGCAATAGATCCGACGTTATCTATTCCAAAAGTTTCTAAGCTGACCAATATTTCTACGGGTTCTGTGCACAAAATTTTGAAAAAGAATAAGTTTTTTCCATACAAAATACAAATTCTTCATGAACTCAACGAAGACGATTATGATAGAAGAATAGAATTTTGCGAATCAATGTGCCAGCGAATTGACGGAGACCCTCATTTGATCAAAAATATCTGCTTTTCTGACGAATCAACTTTCTTCTTAAATGGAATTCTTAATAGACATAACTGCAGATATTGGGATAATGAAAATCCGCACATATTTCAGGAAGGACATACTCAATTTCCAGAGAAGATCAACGTTTGGGCAGGTATTTATGGAAACGAAATTATCGGGCCATTCTTTCTGGAAGAATATTTAACTAGGCAACTGTATCTGAACCTTTTGGAAAATGCGATATACCCTTCTATCGTCCAATCTTTGGAAAATCAGGTGGATGAAAATGGTGCTATGGAACTCAGTGAAAATAATTTGCATTTCCAGCAAGATGGAGCCCCTCCCCACTATGCTTTAGCAGTTCGAGAGTGGCTCAATGAACAGTTTCAGCACGGTCTCCAGACTTAACTCCTCTAGACTTTTTCCTCTGGGGTTATTTAAAAAGAAAAGTGTACAAAACGCCACCTGCAAATATTCAAGAACTTAAATGTAGAATTACACTAGAATGCAGAGGTATTACCAGACAAACTTTCGCCAACGTTCGGGAAGAATTTCAAAACAGACTTTATTATTTACTCGCCAATAACGGCGCACATTTTGAGCATTTGATAAAATAAATTATTTGAACACGATAAACTAATTACCACACATTTTTACTTCTAAGTCGCTTCTACGTCCATCGATTTAAAGTTTCTTAGTACTGTTGGATAGCAAATTTCATGCCGCTTACAATGATGTGTCACACTATGGGGGTTGCCATTTGACATATCAAGTGAGGTTAACTGGAGGTTAGGAGGTGACCGATAAAATTTTATCAAATACGAAATTAAACTTCCCCCTATATCTAAATCGACGTGTTTCTTTGTTTTTTTGGTGAGTGTTTTTTTTTAAAGATATTTAGGAGGTTCGTTTTGAAATGAAAGCACTGTAATATATATATATATATATATATATATATATATATATATATATATATATATATATATATATATATATATATATATATATATATATATATATATATATATATATATATATATATATATTTTCAAGTATTTGCTATTATATTATAAAATATAAATTATTTAGTGGTTATACGATGCTTTATATAAAAAAATTTAAACTTTGGAACAAATGGATAAAGTAAACACAAAAAATGTTATTATTAACCTAGTTTAAAACCCTTGACTGCTTCTAATAAATTTCTTAGGACAAAATCAAAGAGACTTTCGCATTACAGGAAAAAAGAGCACCACCACCTAACACCATCGTTTTTCCAAGTTTATTTTTAAAATTTTTAAATAATTTAAGAAAGCTTTAAACGTTTAAACAAACACGTGACTGCAATTTAAATAATATAGCTTTTTAAAGATATCCTTAAATAAAAAAAAAAATCAGAACTTTTGAATTATTGGTATTTACATAGATTGTTAAGTACTTTCCAAAGACCGCTCATAGATTGGGGTGCAGCAGCAATAATTTTCCACTTGTTCATTAAAATGTCAATCAGGATTTTTAAAGGTTTTTTTTTAAATAATGTGTGGTGTACTAGAAGCCTATAAATAAGGTTGTAGTTTAATTATGGTTTGTAGTTTATATACATAATTTTTGAAATGCCATAGATACCGCACCTTTATTTACAAGCTAATTTTTTGTTGTGACTATGTATATGTTATTGCATTTTTAAAAAACAACAATCTAAGATTATTGGCTATATGTCGATGCTTGAAAGGTAACAGGTAATAAACGACAACGTGGTAACTAAACAGTAAAGCGATTAAAAGTTAAATATGTTAAACACATACAACTTTTTACAAAACTATTTTTAGTAAAGCAAGAGCCACACGGACAATAAGTTTTGCTACTTTTTTTAAATAACACCTATTTCCAACTCATTCCAAAATAGTGTCCTAATTCAATTAGAAATAATCTTATTGCCTTGTTTGAAATTATTAATAAGCAACTAAAATTGTAGTTACAGAAATATTCTTTAATAAATAACTTTATTTTGTTAATATATTGTTTTGGTTAGTTGTTTTAATTAAGTGTTTAACAGTTTTTTTTTATTATTTATAATTTTAAGGTCCAAAAATAATAATACTTGTTAAATTTTATTTTTTGTAACTATTCTTAATAGAATTGCTAATTTAAAAGGGCCAATGCGCGCACCAGGGTCTATTAATTTAAAGGGGTTATGACATTGTCGAGAATGGGGATAGCAAAAGTCCAAGACGTGAGGGTGTGAAAAGTACGGCTTATGTTGGCGGCCCTGTCGGGTAACTCTAAAAGTTACTAGCATTCTCAGCTGTGGACAGAGTCGTGCCACAAGTCGAAGTTTTTATTTGGGGTTATTTTTACAGTTGCAAATATTTGTGTACAGAGTTGATATTTTATTGGTTTTGACTGTTTTTGGTAGTGTTTAGTGGTGCAGTTTTTATATGTCCTTAGTGTGCAATAGACCAAAAAGTTGTGTTCCCCATAAGGATTCTGTCATTGGCTTCGAGCATGTTAAAAAAAAACGAAAAATTGCAAAGCATGTGATTATAAGATCTTGATCAAAAAGAAAAAAGGCGATTAATAAAAGAAGGTAAGGTAAAAAATATGATATACCTAAATGCTGCTATTACTAACAAATATTTTTTTATTGTAGCAGTTCCATTCAGTTTGCATTATTACAGCTCTGATAACACAGACACGGTTTTTAAGTGCACCAGTAACTCTTCACAACTCTGGATGTCGTTACACAGTTATTAGTAAGTAAATTGAAATTTTTGTGTGATTTTAATTATGGAAATTTGTGGTCAAGAAAGTAAATATGTCAATATTGACTTGCTTATACCTAGAACTAATCAACTTTAGGTATATGCATTAATGTACCCTCAGAATGTGTATTTATTATTGTTTTCCCATTATTTTGTATATTTATTAAGTTTGCGGTTAGTTGTGGTTAGTTGTGGTTAATTTTTTTTTGGATACTTATCTACAAATTACTTGGTAAATTATATTGAAAAAGACATGTTTTGAAATATAATTTATATTTTTTAGATTTGCCTTTTACAAGTTAAAACTTAACTGATGTAAACCTACCTTGCACTGAAGAAGTTCTTGTTTAGATTGTGTAGTACGAAGTGGGCTGCGAGGAACTTGTAAGTAAGTTAAACTTTCGAGTACCAAAAAAGAACATGAGATCTAATTCTTTGTTTTATCTTGCAAGGGCTGCCAACAGCTAAGAAATAAGAAGATCGCCTATTTACACAATGTGCAGTCACTATAACCAATTTTCTGACGAACTGGATATATTTGCAATGACTGCCGCACAATAATCTAAAGTGATTAAGACTTTATTGTTTAATAATTTACTGACTAATAATAAGAGCTAAGTTAAATTTGATTTATTGTTTGGTGTTGTTTGTCATTTGTTTACTCAATGATTGTAATATTTAATGGTAAATGTCTAATAAATGGATGCCTATTAGAAGTTATGCTAAATAAATAAAAGAACGATTCTTCGTCTTAAATTAAAAAAAAAAAAAAAAAAAACATGCGGAGGTAAATTTAAACAAAATGGTCTTCTAACTGTCGCTTCAGTTTAGAATAGGAATGTATATTGTTTTTCTGTAAAAACAGATTATTATTTAGGGGTAGCCAGCCTCAAGCTTTTTACATTACAAGAACATTAAACAATACCTTTCTGAGACACAGATTGACAATGTACGAAAATGGGGCATACTACAATTGCATTCGATTTTATAATAGTTTACCCATTCGCATAAAATAAATGGCCACTGTAAAAAAAAATAAAAAATGTGTTTAAGGTGCTTTGTTTTTTTTTTTTTGTTTTATGACATTATTTTATTTTATGTATGTTTATATTTAATTTTAAAATAAAGATTTGTTTATTATTATTATAATTCTTAATATAAAAATAAACTAATAAGTAGGTTGATTTTAAGGGAAAACAACAAAAAACTAAATACTAAAACTATAAATGAAATTTTTGTGTTTGTATTAAGTAGCATTTTAATGTTTGAATAATTTTTATGTTTTAAAATATGAAATGTAGTATACCACAAAATATTGTTAAATAATACCACTAAGTACTGTGTTCTTTTCCTCCATATCATTTCAAAATATAAAAATTTCAGTTGTATTTTATCTAATTGTTGCAAATGTTCATGTATTGTAGTGTTGTAGTTGTAAAACAAATAAATTTTTATTTTGTAGCAATAAACCTGTATTCACATTTTTTACATAAAATAAATTTTTATTGCCAAAGTGGAAAATCTTGCTATTATTCTGCAATATCAAGATGCTGTATGGTCCGTAAGTAAATAAATAACTAGTTTTTTAAAGTAACATAATTAGTTTTTAAAATAAAATAAATTAAGGGTTAATAGACAAGTTTATATATTTATGAAGTACCCAATACAAAAACACCATCATAAATTGATAAAAAAAAAGTTATTAGTCTATGGCTTCCAGTATCTGATCTGGAGTTGGATAATTTATAATCTTACAAAAAACTTCAAGAGACCTTGTAAAAGCCCATTTCTGATCCTGCATTTACAGAAAAGCTTTCTTTCCTTGCCCACCGACAGGCTGAAGGGAATCTGTCTTTCTTTTATAGGTATTTCCAGGGCTTCTGCTTAGAGGAGTTGGCCAGTATAATTCCTTCTCTGGCAGCTCCCAACAGAGCAACACGTAGTGCAAGTTTTATGCATCTTTTTTCAGCTAGAGAGGCCTCGAACTTCCCGCTTTTTTTGTTCCCTCATCCCTAGAGTGTCACGACTATGGAACCTGCTACCTGCAGAATTAAAGTCTCTTGTGAATAAACTCCCTCTTACCACACCTCAGACACCCATGGTGCGTTAATACTAGGCCTCAGCCTTCGCGGACTATTCCAAGTTAAAAAAATAATTTAAAACCCCAAACTTCTTTACTTGCTCATAAAATTTTATAAACGTCGTAATATAGGTGGGTATTATTAAAGAAAAAAAGGTGTTAATAATTCAATATCGTGTGTTTAAAAATAAAGTAAGTACTCATATTTAAAATAAATTAGCAATTGTCAGTATTTTCTACAACACTTTATTTTCTTTCTCATTTTAAAAATATTTAATGTAGTAGGTACCATTGAAAAGGTATGCCATCGTCGTGATGTTGCTTTAATTTTTAATTTCAATAATTGAATTACATTTATATTTTTGAAATATAAATTTTGTTCGTTGGAATAAAAGCAGTTTTTCGTTTTCACCTCAGTTCTACGCCACTGTTTGGCATAAAATCCAACATGGCCGATATGGGCCCTTCTTGACATCACAGAAGAGTTTTTCAATATGGCGGATGTCATCACCCCCTAAAGATTAATAAACTCTGGCCCGCACTAGACCATATTGTGCGATCTGTACTAAAGAGATCCAATCTAGATTTCTATTTTTTTGTATTTTTGAGTGGCACATACGTAAATATATAAATTTGTATTTAAAAAATTACTTCTGCATTAAGTTTACTACTTTAAAATAAGTTTTAGGCGGCTGTCACAAAAAAATTATTTTATGGATTTATTAGCGTCTGTAGAAAATAACTTTTTTGGCCGAATTTACTTTACGGCCGCTTTTTGTAACTTTTTTGGACTCATTTACTTTACGGCCGCTTTTTCTTGGCCTGTCAGTGTCAACTTAAGAGTCATAACTCGGTTTGTATTGCGTCTACAACCTTAAGTAAAAGAAATTATTGGTTTTTTATAGGCCCAATTTTTGATGGGTATATTTTTTTTATAAAATGAAACGTGCTTTCTTTGACAAACTTAAAAGGTATCAGGTCATCAAAAAAATGTATACTTTTTTTTCTTAAAATTACCTTTCCATCGATCTCCGGTGTTATTTTAAACATTAGGATTTACACCCCCGAGAAAGAGATTTACCCCTGGGGTGGAAGCGCATGTTGGCGCTATATGATATTTTATTATTTAGTGTAATTTTTCATATACTTTTTCAAATTTTAAACCAATCGGTGTGGTTATAAAGAATTTGAAGCGACGGGGTACTGGACTATAGTAACATTATTTTATATTTATATTTTTCAAAAACAAACATATTGCCTCACAATATAAATATCTTTAAAAACACAGTGATGTAGAGCCCGTATAGAGAAAATAAATGTAAATCATACCGGTGGATTAATGCAGCTAATTTATGCAGTCTTCTTAACGTAAAAGAAATTGCAGCTGAAATATTAGCGCATTTTCGCATCTGATGTATGTAATTTATCATTAAATTTAAAAATCCCGCATAAATGTGCCACGTGTTAATCGTAGTACCTATTTTAGTAGTTTAATAAGATTAACTAAATTTATTAAAATAAAACACTTTCGATTTTAGAAATTCCACTTATTTTTACACACTTACTGTGTAGTTTATGGAAGTCACAAAACAAAACATATTTCATAGGCTGTGAATTTGAACGAAATCTTTAAAATCAAAAATGTTTTATGTTATTAAATTGGTTAATTATGGACTATCATCAAATAACGATCATATTAATTAAAATAAAAACAGGTACATACGATCACTGACTTAGCTGCTTTACGGTTTATAAGTTAAAAAGTGCTTATTACGAAAACTAGATGGGATGAAAAATGCTTTGTGATAATATATGTAAGTGGACGTAAATTTAAAAAAATGTATTGGAAGAAATAAAAATTTAACATTTTTAGAAGTTTCTTACCTATCTTGTCCCGTAAACTCTTATAAACAAAATATTTTTTAAAAATTACATATTTTTAAATTTAGATACGATAGAAATTCTTTTACAATCTACCATCGTATAATTTTGCTAACGATAGTACCATTTACTCTAATATTTATTGTCTCAAGACAGTGTAATGCAGATATCATATTTACAGTACCTTAAACTAACATTGAATTGGCGCGCCAAAAATATTTTTCCTAGCGGAAAAGTCTACTTTTCCGCACGCATTTGAGTGCGCAAAGTTGCACTTTTCCTTACGGCGTGCGGAAAAGTGAACTTTTTTGCACGCCGTACGGAAAAGTAAAACTACCCTAAAATCTTAGAGGTAAGCAAGATTTATATGTATTTTAGTAATTGTAGGCTATTTCATGCAATATACGAAGCCATTGCAAGTTTTAGTTTATTCTCTTTTTTGTTTGTTACTTCGTAATTTTCAATATTTCAACTAAAATACAAAAAAAAATATTTTTTTAATTATCCTGTATAATAATAATAAATGATTATGACAAGTTAAGCAACAATATGTTATCTTGGTGATTTTAACACATGTCAGATTTTTTCTTCGTTTCCATATGAACAAGCAATTGCACAAATGAATTTTAATACAACCAAGCATTTTTAATGAAAAGACGTCATAGTATCTTTTTTTAATTAAATAAAAATCCGACAAAAATAATTAGTTAAAATGAGTAGTTCCGATGAGGAGCTACCAGATTCTATCCTGGATGCAGCAAATACCGTAAGTTTGAATTTATTACCAGCAAAATCTCGTGAAAAATATGAGAATTATAGCAAGGGTACAAAAAGTATTAAAGAAGAAGTGTTCTTGGCCTATTTTGCGGATTTGCAAAAAACATATAAACCTAATACTTTATGGAGTAAGTACTCTATGTTAAAATGTGTCCTCAAAGTAAAAAGGAACCTTGATTTAAGTTCATATTTCAAGCTAACATCACTACTTAAACACCAAAATGTGGGATACCTGCCAAAAAAATCAAAAACTTTCAGCAAAGAAGAAGTTTCAAGATTCATGAAAGAAGCACCTAATAATATTTACCTTCTAATAAAAGTTGCTACAATTTTTGGATTAGCCGGTGCTTGTAGGAGAGATGAACTTACAAAAATAATGATTGATGACATACAGGATAATGAAAATTTGATAGTGGTAAAAATAACACTTCCAGAATTTTTGTAGTGTCCGATGAAACAAATAACGGACTTTATCTGCAATTGTACCGTAAATATGCAAATTTGCGAAAACCACATACGTACACAGACGTTTTTTTGTCCAGTATAAACAAGAAGCATGCAGTACGCAATGTGTGGGAATAAATTCAATAGGTAAAATGCCTTCAGAAATTGCTGCATACCTAAAATTAAAAAATCCAGAAGAGTACACTGGACATAGTTTTCGTCGATCCTCTGCGACTATGTTAGCGGATTCTGGAGAAGAAATTACCAATGTCAAGCGACTTGGGGGCTGCAAATCAACGGCTGTAGCTGAGAGCTACATTGATGAATCCACAAATCAGAAAAAGGATATGTCGAATAAAATATTGACCATGAACAACTCCCCTCCTGAGCTAAGTCAACCTTCATCAAGCCGTACAATAAGCGCTTCCATAAGCCACCCGCTAAATGAAATTACAGGTTCTGCAATTGATTAACAATATGCTAATAACTGTTCTTTTGTCATAAATGTCATCAACAAATAATTCCCTTTTATAAATATGTTGTAGTAGTTCTTTTAGATTAAACATAATTTAAAACATAATCATTGCTTTAATATTTATTATCTGACGCTCCCTAGGAAAAATTTTGTTCCTAACGCTTGCGCAAAGTGACTTCTCCGCACTTGACTGCTTGCCCGAACGACGCGAAGCGAGGTTGCGTGCGGAAAAGTATCAGTTTGCGCACTTGTAAGGAAAATAACTATTCCAGTCGCGATGTCGCGAAAAAAGTCTGCCAGTGCTCCTCTTTCACATATGAACGGCAAAGCTTTGCAGAGCAAAAATGATACAACCTTGTTGGCGTTGCTTATAAAAACAACTTTACTTAACTGGCATAGACACGCACCAGCCTCAGCAGTTTTAAAAAGGTTTGGATTCATCTTTTGAGCCAGAAAGTATTTCTCCCTTCTAATCTGTATAGTCTTTATGTATCCCAAGTCAGACAATCTTTAGGTTATTTTTCCTTGTCTGAGAAATGTCGTTTTTCACAACTCTTAGCATATTTGATTTTATTTAAGAAAAGCTGTTCTTATTAATGATCCCACGCTTACCAGCAAGCTTTCTTCTTTGCCCACCGACGGGTTAAAGGGATCTGTCGCTCTTTTATAGGTATTTTTAGGCTTCTGCTCCGAGGGGTTTGCCAATACAACTTCTTCTCTGGCAGCTCCCAACAAAACAACACTTAATGCTTATCTTATGCGTCCCTTTTCAGTTTTACTTAAGAGGCCCCAAACTTTCCAATTTGTTTGTTCCTTTACCCCCAAAATGTCTAAATTGTGGAACTTATTTCCCGTAGAAGTTTTTCTTTCTTCTCCAAACCTCCAGATATTTAAGTGCCGTGTCAAAAACCTACCTCTTACCACATTTAAGACACACTTAGGTTTTCACCCCTCCTGGACTATTATAAGATAAAAAAAAATTGCTAATATGAATGGACATAACAGAAGTAAAAAATTAGTAAAAAATAAGACTAAGTACTTTACAATGAAAACATTTTTATCTGCTAATAAATTTAATTTT
>JAHBCN010023870.1:0-12312 GCA_019359885.1 Listronotus oregonensis | reverse complement strand
AAAAATAATTTAAAATTTTTTATTAACGCGTAAAAAGACCAATTTTGTCAACTAGGTAGCGAAGACTGTCGTTAACTGTTTTTATGCCCGTTTCGCGCTGCAACTATTAAAGCTGTGTACGTGTTTGTTAAAACTCGTTATCCAAGGTTTTGCGCTACAATGTGAAAGCTTTGAGAACATCAGTACCGAAATTACGAGAAATTAGAGACTGAATTACGAAAGTTTTGTCATTCTAAGTACAGTTTAAGTTGGTGTTAGAAAATACTAGGTGTAATTTTGACCATTGTGTCGGAAAATTTGCAATCATATAAAATAATTTTAAAATATTTTAAAATTCTATATTTTTTGAAATAAGTTATTTTATATTGGAAGATTATCATAAGGAACTAAGAAAAAAGCAGAGTTAAGTTGTGGCCAAGTTGTATACTTAAGTGCGCTTTAATATAATGTTATTATTTTCCTTAAAAGAAAAAAAGTATTGTTGTCGCGAAAAAAAATCATTCCGCAATTTTTGCAAGTTTTTTTCCTTTTAGATTTTATTTCTTTTTTAGTTTAAAAACGGCTATTAGTAGCGTCAATGAATACATTAAACCGCGAAAATTTAAATATCCCCAAGAACAGCTCCAATTTTGATATTTTTTTTAATAATAAATAATTTTTTTTAATAATTGTTTTTTTATATTATTTAAAATCACAAACCTTTTGAAGGAGGCAAACAAATATTTATATTTATGATATTTAAATGAGACATTTTCTTTAAATCTTTTTTTAAATATTTATTTTTTTTACATTATATTTTTTTTGTAGGTAAAAATTTTTTAAATCTTTTATATAAATTTATCATATTTTTCATAGTTTTAAAGATATCGGAACTTTAATTTTAATATGTTGTTTTGTGCATCCTTTTCCCGAGGTAGTGAATGAAGTTGTAAAATTTTTTTAGCTTTTGAAGCTGAGGCTATAAACTTTTTATTGGAGTTTATTTAGTTTTTGGATTTTTTTGACAAATTATGAGTATAAACTTACCTTTATTTTCCTATTATTTTGATTTTTTATAATCGTTATTAAAAATTTTAAAAAAATTATTTATACCTTTATTATAAAAAGCGGAGGTAGTTTCTCATCCAGTGAATGCCTAAAAAAATAAATAAAAGATGCTCTTTTTTAATATTTTTATATTAGCTTAACATAGTTTTTATTGAATAAACTCGTTGTAAGGCATTAAATGTTTTTATTCTTTCCGCTTTTATTGCTGTAGTTGGGGTGTCTTGTAATTAGTTTTTAAAAAATTTCCAGGGGGGAAAAATAAAAATTGCTCAGATCGAACAGGTCCTCTTCTTTCGATCCAACGGCCTGGAATTTTTCATCCAGAGTATTTCGTACTTCAGCACTGAAATGAGCAGGTGCCCCATCTAACTGGAACCACATCCTTCCTAATGTTGTAGTGGTATATTTTCTAGCAGATTATCAAGATCTTATTTAAAAAAATTTTGAAAATATTTTCATTAAGGTGTCCATCAAAAAATGGGGCCCATTATTGGTTTCAATTTCCTCAAACATTTTACTTTACCTATGTTGCTGGTCAACAGTCCTCATAAAATGTGGATTAGCATCGGCGTAAAAGTGTAAAATGTTTTTACAACCATTATTGTGGAATGTCGCCTCATCGGTAAAAATACAATTTAAAAAAAATTACATCTTCTCTAATTCGAGCAAGACCCCAATTACAAAAAATGTATCCTATTTTCAAAGTTTGCCCTTTCAAGTGTTGATTCAATTGCTCTTTTAATATTTTATTTTGCAACATAATTTTTTGAATAAACTGTTTTAGGATTAAATGCTTCCCTTTTCTTTCTCTATATTTATTGCTGTAGTTGGGGGTGTCTTGTAGACCAGTTCTTAAGGTAAAGAGGAAAAAACCAAGTTTTGTCAGATCCTGGTGAACAGGTCCTCTTCTTCGATCCAACGGCTGAATTTTCATCCAGATTAACATTATTGGCATTAATTATCTAATTTCTAATAAAGGATGGGGTTGGCAAAGAGGATTATTTAAAACCAGTAAAAATGACGCAAACAGCAGCACCTGAAAACGTCTTAAAAGTCTGTTGCTTCTGAAACAGAGGATGCGGTTCAGCATTGGCTCGAGAAAAGTGGCCATCATTGCTCACCAGCTTGCAGTGTTTGCAGTGGAAGTGACTGCGATAACCACCCACCACTTAAAGAAGATAAAATCTCTGATACACAAATTATAAATGAAAATTTAATTTTATATGTTTAGTATATGTAAGTTAAGCAGAAATTTTTTAACATTTAATAACATATTTTAGAAATACTGATAATAAAGCTTTTTATAAAATTTTATTTATTTAAATTTTAACATATTTTCTTAAAAATCTTATATACAATGTCACTATTTTATAAGAAATATCTTATAATCAATTATTACAGTCCGGGAATTTAGTAAAATTTCTGCTCTTAGAAGTTTAAGTTCACGATATCTTCGAAACTAGGAATAAAACAAGAAATTATAATAAAACTATTTTTGTAGGAGATTTAGTTATCAACAAAAAAGATTTTGTGTAAAAATATCGTAAATTAATGTTTAAATAATTGGAGCGGTTAAAAAAATACATCCATATAAATATCGTAAGTATTGTTTAAACAAAATAAATATTCTTGCCCCCTCCAAAAGGTTTCTGGTTTTAAATAATATGAAAAAATAAAATTATTTAAAAAAAAATATCAAAATCGGAGTTGTTCTTGAGGACTTCCAACTGAAATGCTTCATTGTCGCTACTATTTAATGGGAAACGTTAAATTGTGTATGTTGTGTGGACTTGTGCTAACTCCCAAATAGAGTCCTTTATAGACAGAGTAAGCACTTTAAGAAATAAATTAAATATTTTGAAGCCACAACCAGCAAGGAGACTTACCAAGAATGTTTTTGCACAAAATGAGCTTATACTAAAGTAAAAACTTCTTTTTTTTATTCGAATGTTGGATACACATGGTAATCACGTATAAAAATGTCTTTTTTAATTTATAATTTCTAAACGGCTGCCGAGAGAAGATTATATATCTAGATTATCTGTACAATGTAGAGGAGAATGTCTAAAAAACAAATTAAATTTATTATATGATTTGCACCCTTTATTAGGAGAAAAAAGGATAGAATGTTTTGGAAATCTAACATTTAATTGGCACAGAGTAAGGGGCTTTAAAAATTTTTATAATGTATTACTTTAACGCAAAAGATGATATACATATAATAATTTTATATTTTGCCCTTAATTATTTTGCTTTTTATAATATGTAAACGCTAAGGCACTTTTTAACAGCAGAAAATAAAATAGTTAAGAAAGGTCTAAATATCCTATTACATTAAAAAAATATATGGATATAAATAAGAGATTAGATTTTTATTAGGTAAGGACAGATGTAAATTTTGATTTTATCTGTCCCAAAAATAATAAACAAACATAATTTATTATGATATGATACACGAATTATTTTAAAATTCAGGGTGTCCGGAAATAACGATAAAAAATTTGAAGGTATGATTCTACATAAAAAGATATAAAAAAAAGTTTATATTAACATAGGTCCGAAAATGCTTTCAGAGGGAGCTACAGGCCCTTGAAGATGTGTCATAAAAGTGGTTTTTATTTAATTTATTAGGATCAACTTACAATACAGGAATTAACTTTTACGTATAAGTTAGAGTGATTAAAGGTCACTTTTTGAAAATATTAGGTGACCCATATTGCAACCAGTGGCGTGGGAACAAAGGGTGGTTAGTTATTTAGGGTCATATTTTTTTCGCCGAGTGTATTTTTGCTATCTTTTAAATAAATTATGTTTCTTTGAAAACTTTTACGTAAAAAAGGTTTCTTGTATAAAGTCGTATAGTCGACGGTTTTCGAGATAAACGGACTTAAAAGGACGACTGCAGTGCGTAAATACAGGCTATGTAATAAAAATAAGAAGATGCTTGAATACTATTTTAAAATGTAGTTATTTTTTTACACCCATTGCCAAAAAGAAAAACGAATTTACTGGTACCTACTACATCTTCTTATTTTTATAACATAGCCTGTTTACTGTATTTACGCACTGCAGTCGTCCTTTTAAGTCCGTTTATCTCGAAAACCGTCGACTATACGACTTTATACCAAGGAAACCTTTATTTAATAAACAAATTTTAGAAGAAACGGATATTTATTTAGTTCAATGAATAGGCGAAAAGTACATCTAACTTTGAGTCCGGATAAAAAATAATGATCCTTGAAAATTCAAAGCTAATTTCAATCCTAACAAAACATTGGGGGTTACTATTGCAGCCTAAAATCCAACCGTTTAGCGCGTTTCCCTATTAAAGTCCACAGACATTCAAGGCGTGTTTCTACCTGTTTGGGGGAGTTACCCTTTTTATTCATTTACGAACATTGATATTCGTGATTCGAGCCTATTTAATCATTATCCGTAATAGTATTATCTTTGCTTATACGTAGAAGTTAATTCCTATATTGTAAGTAAATCCTTATAAATTAAATAAAAACCTCTCTTATGACACCATCTTCACGAGCTTGTATCTTTCTCTGGAAGCATTTCCGGACTTATGTTAATATGAACTTTTTTTCATATCTTTTTATGTAAAATCGTACCTTAAAATTTTTCAGCGTCATTTTTGGACACCTTGTGTAATGAAGGGTTAAGGCGTGCATCAAAAAAATACTAATTTATAAAAATTTCTATTTTTTATTGCATTTTTTAACCGTCTGTTATAAGGCAACAGTGTGTCATATCATTCTAAATTATGTTTATTTTTAAAGCAATAAATATGTGACCGGCCAGACTCGAATTCAGGAAAAACGCGTATGTTCTAGACGAAATCCGAATTAAAAATAGAATTTTACAATAAATGTTAAATCATAAATGTAGACCAAACTAAAATTAACCAGAACTAACCAAAACTACAGTTAGCATTAAACGTTTATTGTAAAACTCTACCTGTATTTTGAATTTGCCCTAGAATAAACTAGTTTGTCCCAAGAAGGGGTTTTGCCGGGAGCATATTTATAAGATGTATTTTGGTGAGAGACGGTCCATAAGGTTAAATGGAGCTTCTGTAACATTTTTAATTTAAAGGAAAATATTTTTTAATGACTTAAAATAGCAGAAAATTAACAGTTTTAATTTTCGTTACAAATTAGATTTCCCAAATAAGTATTGTATAAAAATATATTCAGAACATCATTTGTTATTTTTATATAGGACCTATTTAGCAAGCAACTTAAGAAATAGCTAAAATAATTATTTTAATTTAAAAAATCATCAGGTTACGTCCTTGTTTTTACTCAAAAGCTCATCGCAATACTTCTTTCGCAAAGCTCTGCGCTTTAATCTTATCTGGCGTGCCGTGGCGCATTTTTACCATAGAATTAATTCGAACCGTAAATTCTCGTGGGTATGTCAGTTAAACCGAGATTTTCTCTTTTTTCCCAATTACAAATTTCTCTACTGCCATGCGAGGGCTTTCAGTTGTACTCTCATTTCTCTTTAAATGAATATTTTTAGAAGCTAAGCGTAGAGTCAAATGGATTTAATTTTTAAAATGTATTGATAATCAAACTAAACTTATTTGATGTATTTTTATGTTTTTGTATAATTTATGTAATTATTTTTTTTAATAAAAGTTTTTAATATTAGTTTTCGGAATTAGAACTAGATAAGTAGTATAGGTTTGTGCACACAATGAATCAAATTCCTTAAAATTTTAGAATCCCTTACATCTTCTGTAAATTAATAAACGTTAGTGTATATTTAATAAATATCTAATCAACAGATTTTTTCCTTGGTGCGTATTATATTAGTATTTTCTCCCTTTATCCACTCCTGGCCAAGATAAGTAGACGTCAAGCTTGTAACTGTTTAAAAAAATAATTAATTTTTTATTGGGGCATAAAAAGTGCACTTTTGTAGACCGGGTAGAGATAACACACTTTTATTATTTTTTCATTTGTTTCATGCTGCAAATTTTAACTACTGGTTTTGTGTATTAAATTCATTAATTTTTTGTTACAAATTAGGGCTTTTGTTGATCTTAAACAAATATTTTAATCCAATTACACTAAAAGACAGTATGTTATCTGAATATATTTTGCTAAAAATAATGGATAACTCTAACATCAGCATAAAAAATTTAGTGCTTTCTTGCATCAGTACTTAATGACTTCTGTAATGTAATAATTCTATCTTTTAATAGTTGCTTTTTTTTCTTATACCAAGTTAAAAAATATATATTTAAAAACAAGCAGCTCCAATGCAATCTTTTTGTATCTTAATCTTTAAGCTAGATGTTATACTAGCGGTAGTCTGGTCAAATGGCTTCTTTCAGAATTTTTAGTAGAAGAATATTTTACCGGAGAGTTACATAGCTATATGTGTGCAACCTGTCCCAAATAAAATATATATTAAATCTCCTTTTTAATGGTAATCCTTTATCTTGTTTATAAATGTTTTTAAAGTAATGAAAAAATTTGTTTGTGGACAAATTTTGAAATATTTGAAAACACAAACTCTTTTACCACAGACAGTAAGGATTTCGTTATAAACAAATCAAATTTTATTTTTATTTTTTTACTTTTTAATCTGAATCTCAAAACACTGTTGCTGATATATTATACCGGGTGGTGTATCGCCAGACTGGCCATAGGAAATCCCATGTAAATTTTGATACATTGAAATGTTGGCTCCCCTATTGAATTTACAACAAAATTGTATTAGACTATTTTGAAGACGTTGATAAGATTAGCTCACATACTAAAGTTCGTTTTTTTCTGATAAGGCAATTAAAAGTTATTTAAGAAAAACTATTTGTAAAATCGTTGCATACCTGCTACATACCTTAATAAATCCACCAGTAATAAATAAAATGTCTTGTCAACTTTTTAATTCACGTTTTACTTTGTATTAGTTATTTCAACATGTTTTACAGTATTAAAGAGAAAATAATGGTTGTAATCATTTAATAAATACAAGTAATTACATTGAACTACATAATGAGATTTTTACATAATTAAACAATTTTATATGAAGGTGAAAAAAAAACTCTCTAAAAATACGTTTTAACACAGCACATTGAAACTAAAAGCTAATGTTTTTTAATTAGATGCTTAAACAGACCTCCGTTTACTGCTAAGCAATATCCTAAACGGTTATAAAATTCAGTTCTTACATTATGGAGTTGAAATGCCGATAGTCGACCGCACGCCGCTGAAATTGAAACTTTTAATTCTTCTAATTTTGAGAACTCAAATTTGTATGAATAACATTTTTGATATGACCCCAAAGGAAAAAGTCGTTTGGCGAAAGATCAGGAGACCTAGCTGGCCAATTTATGGTGTAATTTGGTCCTATAGTGAGTCCATTGAAAACATTTTGAACATATTCCCTTACTTCTTGTGAATTGTGGGCAGGACAACCATCCATTTGAAACCAAATGTCTTGATTGTCAGGTGCAACTTCTTTCAATGGCCCTACTTGATTTTGTAGTGATAGTTCTAAAAAGTTTCTGTTTCCAAATTGTCATTTAAGAAAAAAGGTCCAATAATCCGATGTTCAAATATACCGCCCAAACGTTTACCTTTTGAGGGTATTGAGTTCTTGTAGATACAAATCTGTGTTTATTTTCTTTGCTCCAGTATCTGATGTTTTGAACGTTTGGTTTATTGTATAATGTAAAGGTGCATTCGTCACTAAAACAAATATTGCGTAAGAAGTCCCTGTCCTTATTCGCCATTTCCATAACTTCAAAACAAAAATCTGCTCTACGGATCTCATCGCCTTCCCTTAATTCCTGATGTCTTTGATATTTGTACGGATGATATTTATATTTCTTTAATTTACGTAGTACTGTGCTGTGATCCTTTCCTACAACTTTGCAAAGAAGCCTGGTGCTAATTCCTTTATTTTCTTCTACTCAAAGTAAAATATCCAAATCGGCATTATTTTCTTAAGCTCTTCCATCGAGTACATTATTATTTCGTTCTAAGTAGTTGCATTTATTAATAACAATACCTTTTGTCTCAAACTTATAAACGATATTGAACTGTTGTCTTACTTGGAATGTGTCTGTCAGGAAAAAACGTACCATTTAATCATTGTTATTTTCTCTTCAATACTGTAACACATTTTGAAATAACTAGTACACAGTAAAACGTCAATTAAAAAGTTGACAAGACATTTATTTATTACTGGTGGATTCACTAAGGTATGTAGCAGGTATACAACGATTTTACAAATAGTTTTTTTTAAATATCTTTTAATTGTCTTATCAGAAAAAAAAAAGAAATTTAGAATGTGAGCTAATCTTATCAACGTCTTCAAAATAGCCTAATACAATTTTGTTGTAAATTCAATAGGGGAGCCAATATTTCAATGTATCAAAATTTACATGGGATTTCCTATGGCCAGTCTGGCGATGCACCACCCGGTATAAATTCTTAAACCAGGTAAGTAGCATGCTGCTCTGCAAAATATATTTTTTAATCCAGTCCCTAAGCTTTATCAGAAAAACAGGTTCAGGTTAATTAATATCACTTCTGCAAGACCTTCAATATTAGTGGATTTGGATATCAAAATCTTGTTTAGTTTAATGTTTTGAAGATACAAGTTTACTGTCGCGAAGAATTAGACAATTGTTATCCTCTACATGTCAGGGGCCCTGCAGAACAAATTAACATTAAATCTTGTAGACGTTAGAATAGAATAGAATAGAATAGATTTTCCATTATAGTACAGTGTAGTACATAGGTTCGTCAGGAATGTTAGTTTCGAGAATGATCTTATATGACATAAACACATAACATCCTTAGCCACGCTAGCTCCCAGATCGTTTGGATTGCACTTTTAAGCAAGAAAGTAGACTTCCCATTTAACGTGTACACTTTGAATATATCCCAATACAGATTTAACTTGAAATACCGCTTCTATATCTGAAAGGTAGCTTCTTTCACATCTCTTGGCATTCTTGATTAATCCGAGAGGAAAAATATTTGCCTTGTTAATGACTTCACTCTCACAATAAAAGCTTTTTTTATTCAACCGACAAACTCTTAGAGACCTCTAACCCTTATATACTTCTTTTTCTGACTTCTGCTTTAAAAAATTAAAATTATAATTTTCGCCATTACGCCGCCCCATAGAGCAACACTTACTGCCACTATCACTGGAATGTGGAACCTGCTACTTTTACGGTATATCTTTTTGTCTAATCTTTAAATATTTAAATACCTTATTAATAAACTAATTCATACTTGGGGACAAACGGTACTTTTAGTACCTTGGTCAAATATTATTTCCATTTTAAGCCACATTTTAAGGCATTTAAATCAATGTGTAGACATTTTATGCTAATTCAAATTTTATAAGAGAATAAAATGGGAATATTTTTAAAATACATGCGAATCATGTCTAATAACACAAGTCGACATAATTTTTGTAACATCAATAAGAATGCTTATTTTGCGTTTTATTTAGGAAGTTATTTAAACAGGTTTTCCCGAAAATGGCCTAGCAAGTACCATTTTTAAATACCTGCTTTTCTTCTATTTAATGCGATTTTTTAGATCATTTTTACCTGCCTTAGGACCGGAAAGTACAACAACACCGCAGAGGAATTATTTTTACAGTATTGTACGAACCTTTAAAAGTTTTATTGTTTTCTGCAGTTTAGTTGGTTTCTGTCTTATTTACAGTACAGTCAAGTGTTTAAGTCGATTTTGATATAGAATGGCAAGTTCGAGTGTCGATGTTTTAATCCAGCTATAAGTTTTGTTATAATGTGGAGATTTATTATCAGTCCAAGCTAGACTATACCCAAGGAAGCGAAAAAAACCTATTTTTTATATTTTAAGTGCCAAATTGGAGATCAAAATGTTGGGCTCCTCATGTTTGTTGTGTATTGTCACGTAAATTTAGTGCAGTGATGAATGCAAGAAAAATTCGTTTGCTGTTCCTATGGTGTGGAGAGAACCTCTTATTAAGGATTGCTATTTTGCAACACAAAACAGAAAGGATTTTAAAAAAGCATAAGACAAATAAAGTATTTAAATTTGTTCTACGCTTAGGCCAGTCCCTTTTGAGGAATTACCGGTACCGATAGCGCCTTTAAACTTGGACATCTGTTTCAGTGATTCTAATTTTTTATCAGAATTACCCAAACTTTCTGAGAACACCAGGGACCCAAATTTTAACCAACATGGTAAACCCCTTAACTTAACTCAGAATAAATTAAATGGCGGGTACGTGACCTAATGCCCAAATCACTTTTTAGTCAAGTGGTTTTTAAAAAACAATTTTTCTTTTCTTTACCAAAACGAAATATAACATTATAATTTTTTTTTTAATGGAAGCGTATGTGCCTGATGTAATATTTGAGGGAAATGAATGAGCTTAATATGGAAAAAAAAGTATTTCGGGGAAACAAAAAGATGAAAATAAAACCTCATGGATGAAATGTTAAAAACTTATGAAGATTGTCAAATGCTCAAAAATAAATTTTTTATTCATCCCATTTTAGTCCATTAAAGTTACATTTTTGGGCAAACTGCGTTTTCTAGAGGAGCATTTTTATTGTTGGGTGTGTGCGGGGGTCCTGGGGGCTTAACTCCAAGTTTGTGGGTTAACCGTCCCGTGGCTGCATATTAGAAAAAAAAGGGGGTTTTTAAGCCTTTTTCCTATATTTCCGAACTATCATTCCACAAAAATTTTTTTAAAACATAATTTGTAGAATGTTTGTCTCAATTTTATCTTTTAATTTTTTTAAATAAAATTAAAAAAAAAGAAACAAAAAATGAGAAAATTTCAAACAAAATTTTTTTTTAAAATAACTTCTTTATTTTTATTCTCGACCCAAATGACCCAACCAACTTATAGAGATTTTCCAACCAATATTTTGACCTAAATTTTTATGGATTTAGGAGTTTTGGGGCGTTCCAAAGTACCCGGTTCTTACTATCCTAATCCGGTAACTATGAAACGTCTCCTTTAATTTTTTATTTTCATACATCGTTTTTAATATTTTTACATTAATATATAACAATAATTTCTAACGCGCCCTTTAAGTTTTATAAATGGAGATGTTATGGCTGAGCATTTGCTATTTTTCCATGCTTTCTTAGGATGACACAACATCAGCAGCTTATAACATGGGTAAACTGAAATTTATTAAAATTATGGAGAAACATCCTGAGTTAGCTAGCGGTACAGCGTTATTCCTCAGTAAGAAAGTGAATCCATCTTTGCTCACTCTCGTTAGCGAACGGCGGTAATAAAGATGATTACTGGATAATGAAATACAAACGCTTCGCCAAGACAGTAACCAAGAACACATTTAGTTTTCATCGCTTCCTCCAACACAAGATGCAGCCCGTTTCTACAGTCTCCGAGTTTACCACCAGGTGCAGTCGTGGCTCGGAAAATACTGCAATCCTGAAGAGGGGTTTGGGGCTTGGAAAATCCATTTTGGAAACTTAATTAATTTGGATAAAAAAATTTAAAAACTTTGAAAGGGGACAAAATATCCAGGCCCCTCACAATCTAATAAAAAAATTAATTTTTCTTTTTTTTTTTGCGAAGCGAAAATGGGAATTTTTCGAAAATAGGACGTGGAAACGAACCAATGCTAAACCCCCTTGGGGGATTTTTGGTTTTTAAAAAAAAAAGGAAAAAAAAAAGAATTTTTTTTTACCATTTTTAAAATTTTTTTTTCAATAAAAAATAGTAAGTTTTTTAAGAGTCCAGTTTTAAATTAAATTAAAAAAATTTAATTTAAAAAAATTTTTTCCTTTTTTTTTTTTTTTAAAAAAAGAATTGAATTAATTTCGATCTAAAATACTTCAATTTAACTATTTTATTTAAGTTCTTTTCAAAATTTTAATTTGGACTTAAATTTAATTATATTTTTTTATTTCTTTTTTATTCCTTTTGTAAAACTTGGGGGCAAAATTTAAAATTTTTGGGGATTTTTAAAAAAAATTTAAATTTGGAATTTTCCCAAAAAGAGAAAATTTAAGGGACTGGGGATCCGATGAAGCGAGTTTTTCGCACAAAAAGGCTAAATGCCCAAATTTTACAAATATGTTCTAGAATTAGCAGCAATGCGGGAATTTTAATATATAAAAATATATTATTGTTAAATTTTTTAAATTTTAAAAAGGGGCGGATGGAAAAAACGTTGATTTTATTGTAAAGCACTTAAAAAAGGGGTTTGGGTTTTTAAAAAAATTTTAAAAAACTGTTAAAAGAAAC
>JAHBCN010023869.1:0-12294 GCA_019359885.1 Listronotus oregonensis | reverse complement strand
ATCTGGGGGGCGGGAAAATTGACGGATTTTTATTGGTCGATTTAAAAATTGACAGCTGTCCAAGAGGTAATGTCATTTTTTTCGCGTTTCGTAATATTTAAAAATGTGAGAAGGGGGAAAAATTTGGGATTTGATTTAAGATTTTGCGAATTCCGCAAAAATTGAAGACCACGAGCATGCGTATTGATATAGATACTCGTTTGATTTTGGCGTTGATCAAAGATTAAGTTACTACGATTCAATTCCTGGGGCCATTAATATTTATATATATATATATATATATATATATATATATATATATATATATATATATATATATATATATATATAAAATATATATATATATATATATATATATATATATATATATATATATATATATATAAAAAAAAAAAAAAAAAAAAGTATTGTCTAAAAGGTGCTGTAAAAATGCAAATTCTGTATATTTTTATGCTTGGGCGGCATTGACGAAACGAGGAATAAAGCGGGGATCTTTTGTGTGTTTTTAAAAAGTTCTAAAAAAAAAAAGAAAACTAGGGTTTTTTTTTTTTCGATAAAATCATATTCTTATAGGATTAAAGCGATCCTTTATTTCATAACAACCTGTCATTCTCTCATATGTTTTAATAGCACATATGCAGTTGTGATTTAAAAGTAAAAATAAAAAAAAAAAGTTTAAAGTTTCCCAGCATATTCCTACTGATTCAGCCTCACCGTTAAGACAGTCCCAAAAAAAGCGTAAAAGAAAAAATGAATAAAAATAAAATTTTTCCCCAAACTTCCCCAATTGGTCGAGAAGGACTGGCTGACGAATCAGCACGACGAGAGGGATATATATACCCTTCTCACCGACCAATGAGCACGTAGAAGCGAGAGGGAAAGGTTATAATGTAATTCTTTTGTCGCTCTCGCTTGCTGCCTAGTAGCAAGGCTTCCTCTATAAGTATATGCTCAAAGGTTAAAATAAGTTGTAATTTTTTATTTTTATTTTATGTTATTTGTCTGTATAAAGACTTTATGGGAATAAAGTATATTCTATTTTTTGTTGTTTTTTGTTTTAATAAATCCATTTTAAAAATTTAAGATGCAATTAAAAAAGGTCAGTAAATGCAATAGCCCTTCTTCACCAGTAAAAATTTTAAATTTTTGATCCTTATTTTTACTGACGCCAAAAAAGCATTATAAATGTTTGTTAAAACAATACACAGAGAAATACCTAGCATAAGATACAATATTTTAAAAAAAAAAAAAATAATTATAAATAACAAAAAAAAAGTTTTAAAAGAAAAATTAATTAAAACGTCAAACAGAGAGTCAATACTTCCATCTTGCATCTTAACAGTTCCAGCAATAAATATAAATCCCTAAAAAATTCGCAGTCGCCCCCTAAAAAAATACCACAAAAAACCGGGGAAAAAATTTTTTGCGAATTCGTAATTCGTAAATCGCATTTCGCAAGCTTATGAACTACGCTTAACATGTACTTAAAAATTTTTTTAACAACATTATTCAAGAAGTTAGAAATCTGTATTGAAAGTAGGACTTGAAATGGCGTAATTCCTATTCAACAGTTTTTCAAAACAATTAATTTTTTTTACACATTTCCCAATAAATCTATATCTGAATAAAATTTTATATAGCTATAAAACTAAATCTTTCATTTGCATTTTTATTTACAGATTTGAATTTTTTTTTTATAGCTTTGGTCATAAAAAAAAAAAAACGATGTTTCATCAGGTACTACGTTTTAAAAAAAATTTCCCCACCGATTAGCGGCTATTTTACTAGATTATTGATTTTAAAAAAAAATTTGTCTTCTTGGTAAAATGCAATAATCGTTAGTAGATTATTCGCAGATAGTTATTTTAAGTATGCCATTTAAACATTACCAAATATACATTGGCGTGCCATGGGAATTTAAAATATAAACACCTTTTAATACATTGTGTGTAAACAAAAAAAAAAATCTGAACTGCTTAAAATTGCACAGTATTATTTTTGTATAACGTCAAAAAATGCGAACGTTGTCATTTTGCTAGTCAATCCGCAATGGGTGAAGGAGGGAAACTCACTAAACAAACACTTTTTTTTTTTTCTATCAAAATAAGTAAATTTTCTATCAAAATAATAAAATTTTTAAAAAACCCTTTTAATTGTTTAGATTTTTAAAAAAATTCCAAAATTCCCAATTCATACATAGTTTAAGGTTTTAAGTAACTATAGGTTAAAACCCAAAAAAAAATTTAAAAAAACAACTATTTAAACCAAGAATAATTTAAATGATGTTTTTTTATTTTTTTTTCAAAAATATTTTTTGGGTACCCAAAAAAAAAAATTTAAATTTTTTTTCCCCCAAAAAGTCCGGGGTCGGCAATTTAGATGATGACAGCCTTAATACTTGATCAACATTATAGAAATAAATAAAAATGTTTATTAGTTTCTTTTTTTTTTTTTTTTTTGGTTTTAAAAATTCCAGAGCACTAAAAAAAGCAACAAGTGTCCTACAGCTCGCCGGTGAGCAAGAAAAGGGAAATTTTTTTTTTAAAGGGCGAGAAAAATTAATAAAGCAAATGACTCTTTTGATTGGAATTAAGAAAGTGTTGTGAGGGACGCCATTTCTCAGACAAAGAAACAATATTCCAATAAAAAAAAACACTAGAGAGAGACACAAAGTTTAGATGATAGAAAAGAAGAAAAAAAAAATTTTAAGGAACACATTGAATATACAAACAAAAAATACATATTCTTTTAAAAGTTCTCTGTTTCAGAGTTTTAAAAAAAAAAGCCCCCAGCGCAGGAGAGACCCCAATTTTAATATTTAAAGATGGCGATGTTTAATTTTCTATTTCCATTTAAGTAACATGAAAAAAATCTTTTTATATTTGGGGGTTTTATTACAGAAACAAATTATTGCTTTTAAAAAAAAAGACATTTTTTTTGGAAATTTAACCCCCTAAAAAAAGGTCTGAATAAAGATTTACTTAGTCAGTCATTTCGGAGTTATCAACCCCCAACCCCCCGAATTGATTAAAATAATGTTATTATTTACTAATATATGAAATTGATTTATATTACTTATATGTTATATGTTATCAACCTTAGAACAAAAATTTACAAATCTGTAAAAAAATTTAGAATAAAATATTTATATATTAACGATATATTTAAATTTTTTTTTTCTAAAGTTGATAATATATGATAAATGCATAAATGATTTAAAGCATATATTAGTTTTTTTCCAATTTTTAAAAAAAATTCAGTTGTTAAACTAGATAACTTCGAAACCTGTTACGTAAATCTTTATTCTGCCTTTTTTTTTAAACGTTAAATTTCCTAAAAAAACGCTGTCTTTTAAAATTTTCTATAAAAGTAATTTGTTTCTGAGTACTCAAATTCCAAACTAAAAAAAGCTTTTTTTATTTAAATAGAAAATAATATATATATATATATATATATATATATATATATATATATATATATATATATATATATATATATATATATATATATATATATATATATATATATATATATATATAAAATTATTTAAATAAAGTTTTTAATTTTAGGTAAATCTTTTTATTGTTTTTTTAGATTTAACGTAACATTGTTAGTTTATCTCATCGCATCCTATAACAAAAGTTACTTATTTTATATTAACTCCATGGGGAAAAAATTTAAAAAAAGTACATTTTTTATTTTTAATAATATTATATCAATTCCCCATAATTAAAAAAATTTTTTTAAAATAATTTACTTGTTTTACGCCATTGAAAATTACTAATACTTAAAAAACTAATCCAAAACCCTTTTTTTAAAAAAAAACCCAAAATAATTACCAAAAGGTTTACAAGTCATTATGATGTCTTTAGAGACATTTATTTATGTTTAAAAAAATTTTAAAAATGACAAAACCATTCATTAAAAAGAACTAATGGCATTTTTAAAAAAAATTAGTTTTGAATGAGATATGTCATGGGACTAATTTGTTTTTGATTCTACATGTTAAACCATCATTTTTGAAAAAAACAACAAATTTTAAAAAAAAAGTGTTTGCAGCTGTTTGCTCGTAGAAAAAAAAAAATAAAAAGCAAGTAAAAATTTTTTTATTCATAAAATTCCAGCAGGGCGCGTAATACAACCATCACCGGTGCTATTAGTCAGAACAGAAATTCCAGCGAAGAAGCATGCACAAGTTAAAATCAAAATACAAAAAAATATCACATTATGAACATTTACACCTAAAAAAGTATTTTTTTTAATAAAAAAGTATCACATTTTTTATTTCAAAGAGGGTGAAATTAACAATTGGGAAAAAACCAAACCCTCTGCGCCACCATTATCTTTAGTAATATTTGATTTAATTTGTGTATGCTCCCTCACTGAATTTTTGTTCTGACGATTAGTACCGAATAGCGCTCTGCTAGGACTCTATGAAAAAAAAATTTTGCACGAAATATAAAGCCTTTTACTTATTATTCTATTATGTAACAGCTCATAACTTTTTTATTTGTTAAAATTAATTTTTGAAATTTGGGGTGATGCATCTGTCATAGGAATACACTTTTAATGACTAAAACCATTTTTTACTTCCGGTATAACCGAAATTTAACCTAAATTTTAAAATAATCTTTTCAACCATGTATCACGCTTGTTGTTTGATTTAAAAATGGATGCCAAAATCGTTTTTTTTCCCAAAATTTTAGTAGGCCATGATGTGACAATTACAAATTATTAGCATGTAAAAAGCGTTAAATGAAAAAGAATAATGGGTAAAATTTTGTGATTTTGTTACTTTTTATCTAATTAATAGGCCCAAATTTTGACTGTCCCAAAAGTCTGTTTTAAATAAAAAAAGTTAGGAATGGGGATTAATTTTTAAAATTTTAGAAATGTTTTTTTTTAAAATCAATTATGTAGGATTTCACAAAGTCTTCTGGGCGTGTTATTAATACTAATAATCTTCGTATTTGCGAAACAATGTAGATAGGTATATTTTTTGGTTTTTAATAAAAAAGGTTTTTTATACTGGTTCTGATAAATAATATAAAATTGTAAATGTTTGATCTGAAGTTGCAATAAATAAAAATTAAGGTTTCCTATTTTGGATTTTAAGATATTAGCCGTTAAAAAATACATTTCTAAAATTTTAAAAATTAACGTCTATTCCTATTTCTTGTTAATTAGACAAATTAACAAAACACAAATATTTTTAAACCTTATTCTTCACATCTCAATGACTTTTACATGCTGATAATTTGTAATTGTCACACCATGTCCTACTAAAATTTTGGATAAAAAATTGATTTTGGCACCATTTTAAAATCAAATAAATTGTGACACATGGTTAAAAAGGAATTTTGAGGCGGATCAGATGGCTAAAAATATGTACAGGTTGCTAATTAAAATCTAAAATTTAGGATTACTTCCGGTTAAACCGGAAGTAAAAAATTGGTTTTTGTTTAAATTATTAAAATCGTGTTTTTTTTACAGGTTATAGCCAAATTTCAAAATTAACTCTTTAAATAAAAAAGTTATTGGCCGTTACATGTCAGGTGTGTAACCCGGTATATATGTGGAACGAAGTGCGGTCCATAGAAGCAAGCAACTGTCCGGGAAAAGAAATTCTAGCAATAAAGTTTTAAAAATAGTTAGATGATTTTATTTATTCCTTAGTGAACTAAAGATTTAAAAATTGCTTCCTTTTTTCAAACAGCACGCTGTCTGTGGAGTTTCAAAGTAAAGTTACCGTCGCGACGGTGTAATTGGCAAAGTATGTCACTCCATGTGGCCAACAAAATTTTAATAAAAGTTAATTTTTTCCTCTTTTAAATTTAATTTAATTTAAACATTTTGACTCAATAGGTAAGTTACCTATTACATAATTTTGATTATTTAAATTTAAAAAACTTTCTTTACGATTTATTTTTTTATGAATGCTGAATTTAATATACCTATTTTGTTTAAAAAAAAATGATTGTTTCAAAATATAAGCTCTCTATGAATAATGTATCTTTTGTATTTACTGAATAAAAAAATTACAAAATTATTTAAAATAGCAGCTTTTTTAAATAACATTTTTTATCTTTCAGTTGCGCCATCGACATATATTTTTTAACTATAAACATGTCAGTATAAAAACATATTTTCTTAAGAATATTGTGGGTAATTAGATTTATTAATTTTATTTGACTTGAAGGCAATTTTTACAAAAAAAAAAAGACATTTTACAGAGCTTTTTGTTTGGGAAAAGTAACTTAATCGACTGTAGATCGGAATTTAAAGTATTAATTTTTTTATATTTGTTTAAATATTTACTTAATAAAAATGAATAAATATATTTTAAAGCCCCGTATGGAAAAAAAAAATTTATTATCCACAGCGGAAAATTGTTTGAACAATTAATATTAATATTAAAAACAAGAATATCTCATTTAAAAAATTAATAATATAATCCCAAAGAAAATAATTTTTAACGTTTTGGTTGTCCGGGATTCTTTTGATTTACCTTTCAATACAATTTTTATTTATAGCGTCCCAATGCTAAAATTTTTGGACATTTTTTTGTCACAAATATTATGAAAATTATGCCAAGCGGAAGGCAAGGAAATTTTCTTAATATCTTCGAAACCGGGGAAATATTTCCTGTTCCTCGAGAGATGCTCGGTAACAAAATTTTGTACAAATATAATATGATATTATTGTTATTTTTTTATCATAAATGACACCAGTTAAAATCAATATAGTCAGCCATTAGTTTTAACAAAGTTAGCTGTCAGCTCTCCTGACCTTGGTATATTGTCAATGCAGTTAATTTAGTTAATATAATGAGACTTCTACAATATGTCACGTTTGGAAATGGAAACTTTAAACGATATTTGGGAAGAAGTTCTTTATTTTACTTCTGATAACACTAAAACTTTAAAGTCTGTATTTGGAAACACTTTAGTATACAAATTAAAACTCCATTGTCATTATATTAACATTTCAAATGCACATAAATTTTCACTTATGATCTCCCAAGTGCATGAATTATTACTCTAGAAAAATGCGTAACTAAGGTTAAATTTTAAATCCATAATGCATAAAAAATAATAATAATAAAACATTTGACAACAGAATAAAATTTCCACTTAATAATTTAGTTCGCCTGGCTTGGCAGGAAAAAAAATTTGAAAATTTTAAAGGTTGCTAAAGTTAACTGTTAAAATAAATTTGTCTAATTGGCTTAAAGTGTCAGGTGTAAAATTTTCACTAATAATACCACCGCAAGTTAAATTGTTTTCGCAATTTTTTTTTTTTTGGGCTCATGAATATTTAAAAAATTGGTCCTTAAAAGTTATTTTAATAAATATCTTTTATAACTAAAGATGAAAAATTATAAATGAACTGTGTAAAGACTTTGGGTCATATTTAAAAAAAAAATAAAGTTGGTGTGATGGCTTTAAAACTGCGGTCCACATCACATACTATTAGACCGTCAGCACATCGTAAAAAAAGGGACCATTCGTACCCAATATGCTCTTTTAAATAATGAATATTCACTATGCGCTGATCATTTATACAGAGGTTTAGCAGGATGACTGCGGTAAACTAAATAGAAAATAGACCTATTAAGTGCAAAACCATCTAATCGATATATGTATACGCGATAAATAATCTTACGAATACTTTAAGCGTACTAAGTACGATTGTTTTAAAATGACTATTTTGTTAAAAAGCCAAAGTCCTGCTTAGACCTTAAGACGACAGGCAGAAAAACTTACACGATGGACATTTTTTGCACTTTCTAAATGTATTCTCTAGTTGTAACCAAAACTAACGGGCCACAAACTAAAAAAAATGGTGTGTGCTTTCAGATATTAACGATTTTTTTAAATATAAAACGTCAATATCTCAAAAACTATAAAAAATACATAAAACTTTATTGAACATAAACTCTGTATTTTTACAAGACATTTTATTTAAGTTATATAATCTTTCTGTCTAAATGCAATATTTTTCGAGATATAATCAAAAAACCGAATTTTCAGAATTTTTTTAAGGTGGAAAAAAATTGATTTTTTTTTAAGTTTTAAGTGATTTTTATTTTAAATGAATAAATAATTTATAATAAAAAATCCCATTATTTTTTTCCTATTTTAAACTGATTTTTTTCGTCAAAATTACTTTTTCTTTATATCTTCTTTATTATTTATCTTATTAAAAATGTTTATAACACTTTTTTACGGACAATTAAAAATTCTATATTTTTGGTTGTATAAATTTTTTTGTATCTCTTATAGTTTATATAGTCGTGCCAAACATTCCTGGAAACAGGTTTCCGTTTCTAAATTTCTTCGGTTTTTTTTTTTTTTTTCGATTTTTTGCTTGGGGACCCTAATCTTAACTTCGGGTTTGTGTTCAGCGGAAAAAAACCAAAAATCTCAGTCGACTTTAAACTTTTTTTTTATGGATGGTTCAGGGATATATAATATATATATATATATTATATATATATATATATATATATATATATATATATACGCGTTTTTTTAAAGGGCCATAGGGTTTTAATGTAAATATTCCACCCATATTATTCCACTTCCCACTTTATAGCTAAAAATTGAAAAAAGGGGAATTTTAATTGAAAGAATATTTTACATTAAATTTTAAAGGGAACTTCACAAAAATTTAAAAAAATTGATTTATTTTCCAATAAAAAAATTTGTTTTTTGTATCCTTTATATCAAAAAAGCCCCGGTTTTCATGTCAGGAAATGTTTTTTCATATTTCTACAGGAATAAATAAAACCAAAAATCGTTTTATTATAAAAACTTCGGGAAAATTATACTACAACATGCAGTTTAAACGCAAAAATCCTGACTTTTTTAGTTAGAAAGCTAAATCTGGAAAAAAAGACCGCAACAAAAAAGGGGAAAAGCAAATTTTTTTTTTTATATGAAATTTTTTAAAACGATAATAAAAACATATTTAAATAATTAGGTGTTGTATTTAAATGTTTTTTTCCCAAAGAAAACCCATTTATCCAAGGTATCCAAGAGAACGTAAAAGTCTTCTTCATTGCATAATTGCCGGTGTGATATCGGGGAAGTTTCGATGAATTCCTTTTAGTTCCCCGATGGGTTAAAACCTTCTCCAAATCACCCGATTTTGAGGACAAAATCCCCAAAAAGTAATTTAACGGCGAGATCCCCGACTTCGAGCTAGCCATTTAAAGGGGCCAAATCTCCAATCCGGGCTCCCGAAACATTTTTTAAATATTCGGACTAAGCTGCACCATGAGCGGCGCTCCATCATGCTGAAATATTATTTCTGATTTCCTATGTCGTTCAAATGGGAACCCCTCTGTTTTAAAAGTTCTAAATATTTATCAGTTTTTGGTTAAATACCTCATGAAATCCCCAAAATAATTTTATTTCCTAAAATTCCTGCCCAAAATTAACCCTTCCGCCTTTTAGTTGGTTTGAAAGTAGGGATTTTCCGAGCCCATATCCTTGTGTTTTGTTTGTTTAGGGTTTCCCCGGGTAGAAAAAGAACTTTCGTCCGTAAAAAGAAAGATTCGAAATTTTGGATTAGTATTGATTCTATCCATTTATCCCAGAATTCCATTCGGGCAAAATAATCCTGGGGTAACAGCGGAAATTCCTTACTTTATAAGATTTGAATTTTTCCTGTTTTAAAGCCTTAAAGACCCATCTTAGAATTGAAACATCCCGTGACTTAGATTTTCATGGATTTTTCGCCAAGACAGGTCCATTTTAAAATTTTCGGTTCCCTACTTGGCTTTCTTTTGCGTGGTACGGGAGTCTTCGATACAACCAGTATTTGTAAACCTTTGATGCAATCGTGTAGGTATTTTATTAGAAAAGGACGATTGGATAACTGCGCAAAGTTATCCAAATTCCCCGACCGACATTTCCCCATGTAATTTGAAAATTTCTGTTTCCTGGATAGTAAAAGGAATTTTTTTTAAAAAAATGTAAAAAATAGTTTTGACAATGACTAGTAGTTTTTCTTTAATAAAACGCTGGCTGACATTTCCTGATATGTGACAGTGACAAAATTTTTGATATCGAGGATTGTAAAAACTATATTTTTTTGGAAAATAAATCAATTTTTTTAATACTTTGTGAAGTTACTTTGGTACAAATGTTAATGTAAAATATTCCTCAACCTTGAAGTTACACCTGTTTCAATTTTTAGCTATGAAGTAGTAGTGGAAGTGGACCCCTAACATGGAGTGGAATATTTACCATTTTAAAATCCTATGGCCCGTCTTAAAAAAGCACTGTATATATATATATATATATATATATATATATATATATATATATATATATATATATATATATATATATATTTTATATATATATATATAAATAATTACTTTCTAGACTGCTAAACTTATTTTTTCCAATAAAAGCCCCTGCCTTAAAGAAGGCATGTATATTTATGAACTGACAGAAAACAATAGTTTTTATATGTTCTTATATTAAAATGATACAAAAATTAAACTATTAAAAATCACTTTAAAAAATCCGGGTTTATATTTAAAAAATAATATTTATTGACTTGAAAACTCAAAAAATAATGGTATGGGGAAATATTTTTTAAAAAAATTTGACCCTATTTTTATTTTAACTGCACACTGTTTTCACTAAAAACTATACATACAAAATGGCTTATAAAGAATATTATGACAACAGATTTTGAAAAATGTTCTACTGTGTTTAAAATTACAACATTCTACAATAATTTGGTATAATCAATTTAGAAAGGTAAAATGTGGTAAGTAGGAAAATACAAAAATGGCCAAGAACTCATAAAATTAGTAAAACTCAAAGCAATAACCGAAGTTTCTTTCTTGTATGAGATGCGTCTTTGTGAAAGAAGACTTGCCAGTTAATGTTACTCAATGGCATTTTTATGTACTATACATTTGTTAATAAACTAATAAATATTTTTAAAGTTCTGTAATTAATCTATGAATAGGTTAAAATAAAATACTAACTAATGAAAAAAAAATGATTTTAATAACAAACTGAAAACACAATTTATATAAAAATGTATATATTATTGTAAATTTGTGAAATATTGCTTTTAGACAATAAAATCCGTAAAAACTTTTAAGACCACAATGTATTTTTCTGTTTGTTAATTACTAATATTGCAAATACTCAAGGTTAAAAATATAACACACAATTTTAAATGCCAAAAAAATGTTTCGCTTTAAAAATAAAATTCGTAATAATTTTTCCGAACCTAATATAAGATAAAAAAACGAAACAAATATAAAACCAAGCAATCTATTTCGAAATAAATAAAAAACCGTAACCAGCAGTAAACAAACCAATCATAAAATTTCCAGAACTGTTTTCCCGAACGAAAAAGCTAGCCTTCAGCAATTTCATAACAGAAACCGACCCACGTCGTTTCCTCCAGTAAAAAACAACTTTATAGCTTTTCTATTTATACGAGAAGCCATATTTCCGATATACACGCCGTTTTTTATTTATTTTGCAATAAAAAACCCAGCCTGGTCGGCGCCCACAGTTTTAGCCATAACCCCGGCTTATTTTTATAATCCATTAAACTGTTTCATCATTCCAGTTCAGCATTTTATTGCAACTTTTATTATATTCCTTAAAAATAACGATTATATTTTAATATCTCCGGAGCGATCGAGCTTTTAGAGAGAAAGCTCTAAAGCGCAAATAATGGTGAAATACAGTGGTCGAAAAAGACAACTTTATAAGGAAAAGTTCAATGTTTAAATCCAAACCGAACTACTTTTTCTTGGTATCCTTATAAACTGAATTAAAAAAGCAAGAAAAATCTATGGTATGCAGATTAACTTAACAACAATAAACATTTTATCACATTATTATTTTTTTGGTATTTTTTGCTTATCGACAAGATGAAAATGGAGAAAGGAGGTCAACTACTTTTTCGTACATAATCCTCTTCGTTTTACAAACATAAATAATAGTCTCGATCGTATAGTAAGGAAAAATAATAGTTATTGCCTTCATGATCGAGCGAGTTCTCACTTTTTTTTCTAATTTACTCATCTCGCTCCTCTTTATCATCTCTCTCGGTTTCGCACCACGCATAAAATCACAGTTGAATGTACTTGTTATTATGTATATATATATATATATATATATATATATATATATATATATATATATATATATATATATATATATATATATATATATATATATATATATATATATATATATATATATATATATAAGATTGAAAATATTGGGAGTGCAGTCTTATGGG
>JAHBCN010023868.1:0-12336 GCA_019359885.1 Listronotus oregonensis | reverse complement strand
TCTTTCAATTATTGGTTTTCATAAATTATTAAACAATAAAATAGATTGTCCTGATATTTTAAGTAAAATTAAATTTCATTTTTCGTCCCTACAAACTCGCATTAATCATTCCTTTTTTATTTGCTAGTTCCACAAACAAACCTATTTATTGTTTTAGCCCATTTAATTGGAGCTCTGAAGAAAAGGCCTATACGAAAACAGTTATATGAACTTGTAGTATTCTTTTTACCTGGAAGTATTCTTTATATCTGGATGATTTCCCACATTTTTCCAGACACCCTGTAAATGCATTCTAAAAAACTGATCCTAACCCCTTTTCTTGGCCGATTTCTGGACCTAACTCGCTTTGAAGCCAAATATTGGATTCAAACCATTCCTTAGCGTTTTGTTTTAATTAGCGATCATGGTGATACACCCAAGTCTCATTCATAATGAAAACGATACACAAAATCTTTTTATCCTTCCTACAACGCTCTAAATCTTGCTGAGAAAGTCGTGTTCGAATGTATTTTTGTTCCATTGGAATATATGTACCGTGAAAGTCCGAAATTGGTGAAGGTCGACATTCACCGGTAAATGTCAAGTGCTAAAAAACTAAACGAACAATAACCAAAACTAACAGCTTTGCTGGGTTTCAGGTTAAAACTAATAATTTTAATTAGATACATTGGTTCGGGTTTTTGCTAATCAGAACGAAGCAAAGTGAATAAATAGTTTTGGTTGGTGCTCTTTCAGTTTTTTTTAATATTTTGACATTCACCGGTAAATGTCGGCATTCACCAATTTCGGACTTTACAGTAACATATACAGGCGAGTGCTGGTATACACCAGAATACGGAGAGTTTTCCGGGGTGGCTTAAAAATTGAACAAAGTAAAATATTTCATCCATGTTACGCAGTTTTATGGTACCGAGGAAAGGAAATAAGATCCACTTCTACCAGTATCCCAAATAAACAAACTAAAACATGAATCCGCTACGAAACTATAGAACATACGGGGATGCGCAGAAGTCCGGAATAAAATTAATATCTTTTTAACCAGTAACTTAGGAAAAAAACGCTCAGTATCCCAAATAAAACAAACTAAAACATGAATCCGCTACAAAACTATAGAACATACGGGGATGCGCAGAAGTCCGGAATAAAATTAATATCTTTTTAACCAGTAACTAAGGAAAAAAACGCTAAAACACGTCAATTGATTTTTGAATTGTACGCATTTTTTGGCAATAAAATAAAATATGTTTTTTCAACCCCTTAGCTGCAACCCTCCCCAACTTTTTTTTTCAAATGCAAACCTATGTCGTGTATGGGCTCATTGAAAAGCTCGTAAAAATGGAATCTGACCATTCCCTTTCTTTTTTAAACTTATGGGGTTACCAGGAAATGAGAAAAAACTCTTTTAAAAACAAAAAGTTGGAAATACCTACTAGTGCTATCTACGGGTGAATTAACGTTGCAAATAAACAAATAAAGTGGCATTCAGCATTGATGATGTACACTGCTTAACAATTGCTAAGGATCATCAGTACCTAGTTTCTAAAAGTTTACAAAGTTTAAGAACATACCAACCTGGGCAGGCAGCACAACAAATTTTATTGATTATGTGTAAAACTGATAACGTAATCTAGCATCAACATTCTTTGGAATTTATTTTTTCAGAAAATAATTACACATAAAATTAGTTATAATCCCAAGCAATTGTTGAGCAGTGTACTTCAAAACGAGAAAAAGGTTGTTAAATTTCTTGTACCAAATTTAATGCCCTGATAAGAAAAAAAATTTTTGACTCAGTTTTAAAATTGTGGCATTTCTGGGTAAAATTGAAATCTGTTTAGTTTATTAATCGTGTACCTTCAAAGTGTTCTTTTTTAATTTGCTAAACAAAAATGGTATTGTCAGAGAGGCAGCATATCGAAGTCTTGATATTGTTGGGATGTGGGTATAGAATGCGGAGTCAAAGTGAAGTGAGTACTTTATTTAATGCAAAATATCCGGAAAATCACATTTCCCAGGCTACTGTGAGTAAGATCTTACACAAATTTGAAGAACATGGTACAGTGAAGGACTTGTCCAGAAGTGGCCGGCCACATGTTTTAGACGAAGATCAAAAATTGGACATTGCCGTATCTCTGCAGGAAGATCCACATTTGTCAACGGTTTCATTAGCCCAAAACAATCCTGCGTCTAGTCGTACGATTGGGAGGTTTTTTAAAACAGAAAAATACCACCCATATAAGGTATATCTTGTCCAAGAGCTCTTGGAAGATGACTATGATAGGCGTTTGCAATTTTGTGGGGAAATAATGAGGCGATGTGACGAGAATAATGGGTTTCCACTGAACATACTCTTTTCGGACGAAGTTACTTTTTATTTAAATGGAGTAGTTAACAGGCACAATTATCGATTCTGGAGTCAGGAAAACCCACACTGGATATGCGAAGCTCATACGCAGCGTCCTCAGAAAGTAAATGTATGGGCAGGCATCATCAACAACAGAATATTAGGGCCATAGTTTTTTGAGGGAAACCTTATAGCTGCACGCTTTGAATTAGTGCCTGCTTTAGCTGTTATGTTTCCCAATGAAGCAGATCCAGATATCCCAACTGAAACACTTTGGTTTCAACAGGACGGCGCCCCCCACATTTTGGTGTTAACGTCAGAGAATATCTCGATGAAATATTTGCAGGACGCTGGATTGGATGACGTGGTACAATTGAATGGCCGCCACGATCCCCAGACTTAACGCCATTAGATTATTTTTTTTGGGGATATCTGAAAGACAAGGTTTATCAAAATAGGCCGGCTAATATTGAAGATCTAAAAAACAGAATTAGAGTGGAATCACATAACATACCGGCTGAGGCCATTCGGAATTCCGTAGACGGTTTTACCATCGCCTAGAGCCTGCCAAGTAGAGTGGAGGGCATTTTCAGCATCTGTTAGGTTAATTCACCCGTAGATAGCACTAAGTAGGTATTTAACTTTTTGTTTTTAAAAGAGATTTTTTTCATTTCCTGGTAACCACATAAGTAAAAAAAAGAAAAGGTATGGTCAATTTCATTTTTCACGAGCTTCTCAAATGAGCCCATACACGACATAGGTTTGCATTTGAAAAAAAGTTGGTGAGGGTTGTAGCTAAGGGGTTGAAAAAAAAATTTCATTTTATTGCCAAAAAATGCGTACAATTTAAAATCAATTGACGTGTTTCAGCGTTTTTTTCCTAAGTTACTGGTTAAAAAGATATTAATTTTATTCCGGACTTTTGCGCATCCCTGTATAACATATAACATTACCGCAAATAATTTTTTTTTATCTTGGGACAGTTCATGAAGGCTGAGGCCTTCCTGCCAAAGGAGGAATTATACTGGCCAACTCTTCGAGGCGAAATCCGTAAAAATACCTACAAAAGAGCGACAGATCCTTTCCATCTCATCGGTGGGCAAGAGAAGGAAGCTTTTCTGTAAGTGTGAGATCATTAATAAGACGAACACCTCTTCTCTGAATGGAGTCAAGAATGCTAGGTGTTGTAGGAGACGCCATTCCCCAGAGGTGAGAACAAAATTCTATAGAGGGTCTGATCTGGGATACATACAAAGTTTACAGATTAAAAGGAGAAATGCTTTCCGGCTCAAAAAGGAATCCAAGCTTTTTTGGAGCTGCTGAGGCTATGAATGAAATGTGTTTGTGCCAGCTAAGGTTATTCTTAAGAGTAACACCCACAAGATTAAATAATTCTGTGCTCTACAGAACTTGGACGCCCAAATGTAACGGATGAGTTCCGCGATAGCGAAACTGACTGTGTTTTGAAGGCATTACACTGGACAAGATTTTTTTCGCCCCAATCCAAGATTAGTTTAAGGTCATGTTGGTTGCAGTTTTATACCAAATATTTTTTTATGCTTCAGTAGAATAAGGTTAAAATAATTAAATAAAGTAGAAAACATTATGTTTATGTCATACTAGAGAAAAGAAAACAATTACAATCCTCTGTTGTACATAATACTAGTCATTATATTTTGGTAAATTAAAAGCAATGTTAATTGCATTTTTTTGCATTCCCTTTGTTCTATTAAGACAATAATCTAAAATAAATTTAGCATGAATCTTTACACGTTTAAATTTTCAACGGGAATCAATTTTTGAAGTGTTCTAAATACACCATAACTTTTTAAAATTTTTCAATTAATACCAAAAAAAATAGTGTGACGTACTCGGTTTTGACGCCGAGCGCGCAACCAAAAATGTCGCGCGGAGGCCCATTTTCAGGGTTAAATTAAAATTATAAATAATGAAGATAGAACTCCGCAAGTTGAAACTTTTAATCGAAAATTTCCTCCTCTTCAAGGATCTTTTTTGCAAGTTCCGATATTTCTTATGGTTTTTGAGTTATGATCAAAAATCTAAATGGCTTTTTTCGTTTTTTGTTAATAACAATTGCAATTTTCATTGGCAGAAAAATCCTTAAAACGCCTTTCTCAGATTTGCATTTCTCGTTAAATGAGTTATCGCTCATATTTTTCGAAGTCTTCCAAATATTTTTTTCGTAGGAAACACACTTTTCGACTAGCCGACTGCCGATAGTCAATTTGACTGAAACTGACTCGACCAGTCAGTACCCGCCACTGACAGATCTATAAACACAGCCTTGGAGAAATCGTAAAGAATGATTTTCTTTGCTATCGTACCACGGCGGGCAAATAAGTAGTTAGTTGGTTCGATGAAATGATGTAACCGATAATTTATTTCTTCCACGGCCTTGCGTCCTTGCATTTAATCGCCGGTGCAACATCTCAGAACTCTTTTACTATTTAACCGGTAGCTGAAGAAGGTTCCCAGGGATCAAGTTTGCCTATAAATGGTTTTACTTTTATACGAGGATGTTTAAATAACGAGGTAAGTTAGTCGAAGCGCCGCTTATTATACAGGAAATCTTTATTTCAACGTAAACTGGCGTATAAGTTGTAAATTTGTATACATGCGTATCCAGTCCAAGCAATCCACTATTCTGGTGTACTAATTTTTTACAGTAAGAGATATTACCCTAGTAGTCTAGTCAACAAGTTTAAAAACGTGTTAATTGGAGATAAAGCTGTTAAAAATATAAGCGATAGCTCATTGGATTCGGAATTATATCTAGAAAAATGAATTTTCTACAATCGTGCAAAAATTTCGCATTTTTTGCACAATCTACTATGCCAAAAATTTAATTGTTTGCACTAGTGCTAAAAGTAAATGCATGCTATTGTCTACTTGTGTACAGTGGAAACGAAGCTGAAACAAGTGCAAAACCTCAGACGAAAGAAAGAAAAGACTTAACATTTCATTCATAAGTGACACTTTGTTTTGTCCCAGACATTATCAATAAAATCATATAAGGGGAAAAAGGATAGAAGATAAATTAGGACTGATCAAGGCAACATTGTACGGAGCCTTGCAGTTTCGACCAGTGGCGTATGGTTTATGTTAGAAGTTTCGATTAGATATAAATTTATTAAAAATGTTAATTTTTAAATCGTTCTAATTATGGTGATCTTTTTAATTTTAGTTTATTAAAAAATATTGATTAGCAACGTAAATAGTTATAAAATATTTTATTCTAAAAAACAAAATATTTTTAGTATCCTGGTTATTTAAACAAAATTACTTTCCTCCTATAAATTTAGAATAATGTGGGCCACAAATTAATAAAAAAATAAAGTTGATGATGGTTTAACGAAAACGAAACGTCGTACCGAAAATCTCTCAACGCTGTTTTGTAGAGCTTAAAAAGTGGCCACGAAAAAGTGTGTTTTATTTTTCCATATCTCTTTAAATAACGTCAGAAAAAAATAAAAACGAAATCGGCAAATTTGAAATTTTTTTGAGAAAATCGCAAAATGAAGCATTATCTTTCAAAATTTCGAAAAATTGTATTGGCATGTTGCAAAATATATTTTGGGGACAGCTAAATTGATTGCAGCGCTCGCTGTGGTCAAATTTTTCGATAAATCATGCACCCAATTATCCATGGATATGTCTTCATCCTTAAAAGTTAAATAAATTAAAAACATATCTAGGTAAAAACCTTTAGAAAACTTTTGCTGATTTTGTAAGACCATATTTATTACATACCCTTTCACTTTCCTGGAGTCAGAGCTAAAAAATACAGTTATATTAATTACGTTAAAAAATTAATAGGTCAAAAAGATGTACTTGTTTTAAACATAAAAGCTCAAACGTTATTAGATAGACCTACACCAAAGAAATGATGTGTTTTTTAAATCAAGAACCAAAGTTTACGAAGATTCGTAAATATACAAAACAACGTTAACAATAATTTGAATGTATTAGTCTATAATAATTACCTCCCATCAACAGATTGATTGTCAAATATATGATGTGAAATTTTTGGGATGGCTCCAGGCCTTAAATATTTGCTATTGTTTGCCTTAATCAAAATATACTGTGGATCAAAATGGTCTGAGCATAGCACAGGGTGCTTTGGTAAATGTTGTCCCTCCTCAATTCCCACAAGAGAAAACCAAATGTTGCCATTGGATCTGAGGGAAACCTAAAATATTAGAAGATCCTTTTGTATAATGTATAATTTCTCCCACAATATTATAAACCTAATCACAAACTAATAAATTCGATGATATTCAAATAAAAATAATAAAACAAGTACAATGCATAAATAACTTTTAGTCTAGTTACTTTCCTTCAGGCTATTTTAAATCTACGCCACTGATCTTGGTAAAAACATTGCCTAGCAAACAGAACCTAACTTACCTATGAAAAGACACATCTTCGTGTAAATAGTCCAATTTTTTACACAAAACACATTCACGCACCATTTTGGAGTTTTTAATATAAGTTTGTAAATAGTTTTAACAGATAGTTTTAATAAAAACACCACAAAACACTTAAGAAAATCCAGGGCAACGTCGCACTACACCTAATCAGGTTCATTCCATTTATCAACGGACCGGTTGTAAAATTCCTACGCGCGTTAAAGCGGCATTGCCATATTCCGCCTGCGAAATTCCTTTGCGGGCGAAATGTAGCAATGCTAAACGATTTAATCAAATAAAAATAAATAAAAAATGGTTTATGTAGCAAAATTATCTTTAAATTATTTATTTTTTAAAGCCAAATCTAGTAATCTATTTATTTTTATGCCCATTTTTTATTATAAATATAGAACTTAAAGGCAATTTTATTTAGAAATGTTTGAATTCACTTCAAGCTGGCAACAGATTTTATCGACTTTAGTTACGTGTTACGTCCTTTTCCAATGCCTGACCGTAAGTTCGTGTTTATCGTGTTAGCTTTACTTTCAAAAATCTATGTGCAAAACCCATCAATTTTTCATAATGCATAGATTTGAATAAAAATTTGGGAATAAGCTTAACTTACCTCCCTCTTGAAAATTTATAATATTATGCCGATGGGCACTCTAAAGCTTAAGTTAAGTAAAATTTGACTCAAATAAGTTATAAAAGTAGTATTTTGTTTTTTAAACATTATATAAAATATTTCAGCCCTTAAAAACAATCCTCTATTATGACATAATAAAAAAAATATTTACCCTAAAAAATGAATTAATTATAACAGTGTTTTGTATGAAAATTTGGGATTCTGATCTGATCTCGATCTGGGGATCTGATCTGGAAATTAGGCTTAACTTACCCCCCTCTTCAAAATCTTCACTATGCTGAAGGTCGCTTTGGGTGTATGTTTCAGTGTGAATGAATTAAGTTTGTGTATAAGTACGAGGTAGGTTTGAAAAGTCCGTGCAAAAATAAAAACTACTTACTTGTTTGGGGTAAACCTTTTTTATTTTTCTACATAGTCTCCTTTTAGGCTTATACACTTCGTCCAACGATGTTCCAGTTTGTTGATCTCTTCCAAATAAACGGATCTGTCCAAGTCTGCAAAATATCGATCAGTGTCTGCAATCACTTCCTCGTTTGAATAGAATCTTTGTCCCGCCAGCCATTTCTTTAAATTGGGGAACAAATAGTAGTCCGAGGGAGCCAAGTCTGGAGAAGAGGGGGATGTAAAACGAGTTGGAATCCTATTTCCATTAATTTTGCGACCACAACTGCTGAGGTGTGTGCTGGTGCGTTGTCGGGATGGAAAGGGACTTTCTTGTGGGTCAATCGTGGGCGTTTTTCTTGCAGCTCGGTTTTCAAACGGTCCAATAATGATGAATGATATGCACCTGTAATAGTTTTACCCTTTTCCAGATAGTTGATGAGGATTATCCCCTGCGAATCCCAAAAGACAGTCGCCATAACCTTTCCGGTCGAAGGAATGGTCTTCGCCTTTTTTGGTGCAGATTCCCCCTTGGTAACCCATTGCTTAGATTGTTGTTTGGTCTCAGGAGTATAGTAATGAGTCTATGTTTCATCCACAGTGACGAAACGACGCATAAAGTCCTCCGAATTCTTCTGGAACAGCTGCAAACCATCCTTGCAACACTTCACACGATTCCGTTTTTGGTCAAGCGTGGGCAATCGTGGCACCCATCTTGCGAATAGCTTTCTCATGTCCAAATGTTCATGTAAAATTTTATGTACCCGTTCAGTCCAGATTCCCACAGCACTAGCAATCTCACGTCCTTAACTCTTTTGTCATCCATCACCATATCATGGATTTGATCAATGATTTCTGGAGGCGTGACCTCCACAGGCCGTCCAGAACGTTCAGCGACACTTGTGCTCATATGGCCAGTCCGAAAATTTTGAAACCACTTGTAAACTGTTCTAATCGAAGGTGCAGAGTCACTATAATATTTATCAATCTTCTATTTAGTCTCCTGAGGCGTTTTACCTCATAAAGTAATGTTTAATCACCACACGAAGTTCTTTTTCGTCCATTTCTTGAAAATTACTCGACTTCCTTGATTCAGACGAATGCCAAACACAAAGACATATACCAATATGGCGGATACTTGGAGTGCGTTCATTCAACAGATGCTACTAACTAAACATGACCTCGATACGCGCCGGTAGTGCCACTCTCGGACTTTTCAAACCATCTTTGTATCTTATGTGTCATATAAGTAGATCGTCATGATCCGATTTGGGCTTTCAGAATGCTCCATTGGTTTTTTAAGCATAACTCCTTCAGACTTTGTGATAAAAAGTTCTTTAAAAAAACCATTTTGTTGGTTTTTTCAAAAGCTATAAGGTCCCATATATTAAAACTGTTTAAAACACTTTATGTACACGTTTATATCTCACTTAATTTCCGTCATTAAAAAAAAATATATTTACACAGCTACAAATTGATACTTTAGTAATTTTTACGTCTCTTCCTTAGTTTTCGAGTTCTTTTAAAGAAAAGGTTATTTATTATTAAAATTCTGAAATTTAATTTTCACTTGCAGCTCCATTTTTTTTTAATTAAGTAATTTAAATCGTTTTAAATTTTAGAATTTATTAATGATACATAGGTAACGAAAATTTAAAAAGGGCTACAACTCATTTTAATTTTTATAGTAATAAGGGGGTTGTTTTCGAAAAATTTTGCACTTAAAATATTTTGGTCTAACTTCATTTAAATCATAACTCACTCAATTTTTATGATACATACCCTTTTCTAAAAAAAGGTCTTTGCAAAAGCTTCCAGTTTTTCTCGAAAAATACGTAGAATATTGCGTTATTTGCCTTTGAAGCTCAGAAAGTTTATGTTTGATGAATAACATCTAACCTTTAAAAAAACCACAACTTGGTTTGTATTGGTCCCACGGCAATTTAAAAAAAAAATCGTTTTTTTTTTAAAGCTACAATTTTGTTATTTACAGTATTTTTGATAAAATGCATACTTATCGAGTTTTTTGCATTAACACCTATTTAAAATGTTGATTTTATTGACGAAAAACTCCGACTTTCGATCGCGAATAACTCGAAAAGTATACATTTTACGAAAAAAAATGCATAAAACATTTTTTGCTTAGAAATCATTTTTCTATCAATTTCTGTGGTCAAGATATATAAAAAATTTCCTTCCCCAACATGGGTTGGCAACCACCCCCACGGTAAAAGCGCCCTTCGGCTTAATATAGATTTTGGTCTTTGGACTATTCCCTAACTATTCTTGAAATTTCAAGTCATTTTATGCATTTTGACAACATTAATAGGTAAAATAGTTCGTTTATTGGACTATTTGCCTACAAAAATATAAACAGTCCTAAAATTATCTAGCCACATATTGTAAAGAAATGGAATGCCCACAACCTCATGTTCAAACACCAAAATTAACATATTTTTAGTTTTTTTCGACACATGTATTTTATACAAGTTGGAAACGAATGTTTTTTATGGCCACCTTTAATATAATTTCGAAATAACATAAGCAAGACTATACTATGCCCTTTATAAAGTTACTTATATGTATACGGATTTTGACAGCTACCATTTCCGTAACTGATACGAAGTTGTCAGTTTACATTTTTAATATTTTGTTGTAAAGCTGTTAAATAAATCTAGTTCGAATAGTGAGAAAAGATTATTTATACACCACCTGATATAATTGAAGCAGCAAATAGAACTACAGCGGATTTATTAACGGACAAATCTAAAAAAGTATATGTATTAAACTTCTTATGTATACGGTTTATAAACTGGTGTGAAACAAAGATTATTCAGAACATTACTGAAAACGTTTCCCAAGCATATTTATAAGAAAAATCAGAGATTCTACAGCCATCGACCTTATGGTAGGAATACTCAATATTAAAGGCTACACTTTTAATCAATCCGTCCCAAGAAATCAAACATTTTTACCCGACAGAAATTCAATAGATTTTTAACTAAAGCTCCAGATAATAAATATCCAATGAAAAAGGTAAGATGCAAATTTTATAATGTTAATTTTTAGCTGTGTGCTTACATGTATTTTGTTATAGATAGTTGCAGTATTTGGCATTTCTGGAGTATGCTGCAGAGACGACTTACAGAGACTAACATTAGATGATATTAATGACATGGATTCTATCATAACTAGGGACCGGACATCGATAAAAAACCAGTACAATTTCGAGCTCAAAATGATATAGAATATACCAAATAAAAATGCAATAAAGAATTCAACTTCCTTTGGTATTTATGGTTTTTATTCGGTGTGATTTCTTGTAGAATAATACAAAAGACGTGGCAGTAGTAAAAAATTTAGAAGAGTTTTTGCAACAAAAAAAATAATTAATTTATGATATTTAATAATGCGTTTATATAAATTATATAAAATAAATTAAAATTAAAATAGACTTTTGTCTATATAAATTTACAAATATTTGATTGCACCTCCATTAGGGTTCATATTTATGCAATTAACCCCACAAACATAGTTTTGTTGGTGGTAATGCAACTCTCCAAGTGCAGTACGAAAACTCTCCGGGCAGATTTGTTGTGAACTCGTAAAAACCAGTTCCGTTACATAGGGTAAATCACAGGGAAAATCATATTATATTTGTTTCAAAATAATTTGTTATATTCAAACAGGAGTTAGTGGCTTACAGGCAAATAAATAATGAGTACAAGTAAAAAAAAAAATGAAGTTGGAGTGGCTCCTTCCATATTCTACTTTTTTATTTGAAAGTGAAAGAGTGTTTTTTTATCTTTGAATAGTCCACAAAGGCTGTGGCCCAAGCACTAACGTACCGTGGGTATCTTAAGTGTGGTAGGAGGGACACGGGACTTAGATATTTGGAGACTGAAAGAAGAAGGAAAACCTTTTGCGGGTAGCAGTTTCCATAGTCTGGATACTCTAGGGATGAAGGAATTACGAAAGCAGGAAGTTCAGGGCCTTTCTAGTTAAACTGTAAAAGGATGCATTAAAGTTGCACCAAGTGTTGCTCCGTTGGCAGCTGCCAGAGGAGGTATTATACTGGAACTCCTCTGAGCAGAAGCCGTGAAAATACCTAAAGAAGAGCGACAGATCCCCTACAGCTCGTCGGTGGGCAAGAGGACGAAGCATTTCTGTGAGCGTGGAGTTATTTATAACATGAGCAGCTCTTCTCTGAATGAGTTGTAGGAGACGCCATTCCCCCGACATAAAAACAATATTCTAAAGAAGGTCTAATTTGGGATACATACACAGTATACAAATTGAAAGATGAAAAATACTTTCTGGCTCGAAAGAGGAATCCAAGCTTTTTTGAAGCTGCTGAGGCTATAGATGTAATGACTCTTTGTTCTGCAAAACTTTGTCGCTCATATGTAACGGATGAGCATTGATGACTTTTTCGCGACAGGTACCTGCCTGTGTTTTGGAGGCATTAAACTCTACAAGATTTTTGGCGCCCCAATCCAAAATCGGTTTAAGGTTTTGTGAGAGAGACATCCGCT
>JAHBCN010023867.1:0-12300 GCA_019359885.1 Listronotus oregonensis | reverse complement strand
TTTTATTTTATTCTGATGAATTTAGTCAGGGCCTTAGCATAAAGTTATGAGATTATTGTATTGTCATCGGCCCTTGACTCCTGTGCAAATTTTCAAGTTAATCAGACTCTTGAAGTTGGTGAAAATAAGCTGAATATCACCTTATACTCTGTTTTGACCTAAACTTTGCCTATATTTTTTAATATTAGCAATTCACTAGGTCGCACAATGTTAGTTTTTGTGATGTGGATTTTTTCATATCCGCTGATGCAGATGCATTACAAGACACTATATGGGTGCAGAATTAAAATAGCGAAAAAAATATTTATTTATAACTTTATCACCTATCAAATTACTTAGTGTAAAAGTTAAAAATTGGAGCATTATATTTAATAAAAAGCAATATTGCCGCCTTCTAGGGGTCAAGTCTGCTACGCAGAAGTTCTTGAATTGAACCCGCGCTACTGAACAATTGTTCCCTTGGACCACTCAATAACCGAAATGTTGAGAGTTTATACGTAAAGCGAAACTAAAAATGTAATGATTGATTTACCGCAAACAAATGATACACAATAACAAACTCGTCGGAGTCGGAACTTGTCACCGAACGGAATCTCAGCACGCGCTACTCGTTGGCCCCAATCAATCTCTTTTTTGTGGAGAGACTTGTGCGTCATCCGCATCCGCATGAAACTTCGCATAGATTTATTGCAGGCGCGTAAGAGGATGCGGATGTCCAAATTAATGCGAAAGTTCTGCATTTGCGGATGCGGATGCTAATATTCGCAACATCCGTGACCTAAGTTACAAATTATTAAAATTTTTCACTGGTCACTAAGTTCCATAAGATTTGAGCCATGTCCTTTAACATCCTGAACATTAAATTTTATTCTACAAAGGTTTACAGATGTTTATTACATATATAAGCTGGAAAACCTTATTTTCTTTTAGGCATTGTTAACCAAGAGTTTTAAAGAGGTCATTAGTTTAATGAAGTGGTAATTTTCATGTGAAACTTAACTGTTGTGTAGCCCAAAATAACCTGTTTCTCGACGCGGCCATGTGCGAAGCTTTAAAGCTCACTTCACACTTGTTAACTCGTCACTTTTACGTCAGACTCTGTCAAGCGTGATTATGTGTGCGATATGTGGGAGAAAATTAGAATTATAAGGTGAGCGATTATGTAAAAAATAAACGGTGCGGCGCTAAAAACGCGTATGGTTATTAGAGTGCGAATATAATAATTTTGCCGTGAAGGCAGAGTGGCATAAAATTAAACGACAAATTAAAAACACGTCCGTTCAGGTGACAGTTAGTTACAACTTTAATTACCTAATTAATAATTTTAACTAATTTCAAGATCGTTTAGCAAACTATTTTGTAATAAATAATATGTTTATTTGCGTATACAGTTCGAGTCTTTAACTTGAAATAAATTCAATAAATAAAAAAAGGTATTTTCCTAACAAGTGCGCAAAGTGATACTTTTCCGCACGCGACTGTCGTTGCACGAACGACGCGAAGCGGAGTTCGGGCAAGCAGTCAAGTGCGGAAAAGTCACTTTGCGCAAGCGTTAGGAACAAATTTTCCTACGAGCGTCAGATAATACCAATATTAAAGCAATGATTATTTTTTAAATTATGTTTAATCTGAAAGAACTACTACAACATATTTATAAATGGGAATTATTTGTTGATAATATTTACAACAAAAGAACAGTTATTAGCATATTGTAAATTAATTGCAAAACCTGTAATTTCATTTAGCGGGTGGCTTATGGAAGCGCTTATTGTACGGCTTGATGAAGGTTGACTTAGCCCAGGAAAGGAGTTGTTCATGGTCAATATTTTATTCGACATATCCTTTTTCTGATTTGTGGATTCATCAATGTAGCTCTCAGCTACAGCCGTTGATTTCCAGCCCCCAAGTCGCTTGACAATGGTAATTCCTTCTCCAGAATCCGCTAACATAGTCGCAGAGGATCGACGAAAACTATGTCCAGTGTACTCTTCTGGATTTTTTAATTTTAGGTATGCAGCAATTTCTGAAGGCATTTTACCTATTGAATTTATTCCCACACATTGCGTACTGCATGCTCCTTGTTTATACTGGACAAAAAAACGTCTGTGTGGGGTATGTAGTTTTCGCAAATTTGCATATTTACGGTACAATTGCAGATAAAGTCCGTTATTTGTTTCATCGGACACTACAAAGATTCTGGAAGTGTTATTTTTACTGTCAGGAATTTTCACCACTATCAAATTTTCATTATCCTGTATGTCATCAATCATTATTTTTGTAAGTTCATCTTTCCTACAAGCACGGCTAATCCAAAAATTTAGCAACTTTTATTAGAAGGTAAATATTATCAGGTGCTTCTTTCATGAATCTTGAAACTTCTTCTTTGCTGAAAGTTTTTGATTTTTTTGGCCGGTATCCCACGTTTTGATGTTTAAGTAGTGATGTTAGCTTGAAATATGAACTTAAATGTTCCTTTTCACTTTGAGGACACATTTTAACATAGAGTACTTACTCCATAAAGTATTAGGTTTATATGTTTTTGCAAATCCGCAAAATAGGCCAAGAACACTTCTTCTTTAATACTTTTTGTCCCTGCTGGAGCACCAGTTTTCAAAATGACTATATTGATTCTCATATTTTTCACGAGATTTTGCTGGTAATAAATTCAAACTTACGGTATTTGCTGCATCCAGGATAGAATCTGGTAACTCCTCATCGGAACTACTCATTTTAAATAATTATTTTTGTCGGATTTTTATTTAATTAAAAAAAGATACTATGACGCCTTTTCATTAAAAATGCTTGTTTGTATTGAAATTCATTTGTGCAATTGCTTGTTCACATGGAAACGAAGAAAAATCTGACATGTGTTAAAATCACCAAGATTACATATTGTTGCTTGACTTGTCATAATCATTTATTATTATTATACAGGGTAATTAAAAAATGTTTTTTTTGTGTTTTAGTTGAAATATTGAAAATTACGAAGTAACAAACAAAAAGAGAATAAACTAAAACTTGCAATGGCTTCGTATATTGCATGAAATAGCCTACAATTACTAAAATACATATAAACCTTGCTTACCTGTAAGATTTTAGAGTAGTTTTACTTTTCCGCACGCCGTGCGGAAAAGTGCAACTTTGCGCACGCTCGTAGGAAAAAGGTATTTTTGTACCATGGGCGTAATAAAGCACTTTCACACTCGCTACTAAAAGTTGAAGGCGTAAATCAGCTGTGGGCTTAGAATTTATTTACGCCAGAGGCAGAGGTGCAAACAATTTTTTTTGTACAACCATAACTAATGAAGCATTTTCTGTAGTTATTTTTTTTTATTTTTGTCAACACTGGTATATCGGCTCCATTGGCTGATGATACTCTCAACTAATTAAACAACTTTAAGTTACCAAAGAAAAAATTACGTGTGAAGGTTGGCGCTTTCGACTGTGGCCGAGGGTTATATTGAAGATTTCGTGCAAAATAAAATTTAAATAGCCAAAAAATTTAAATTCCAGCACCACAGACTCTTTTGGCAATTCCAATGTTTCTACCAGAGAGATATTATACATCAAAAAGGATCGGCAGGAGGAAATTTCGCAGTTTATAATGTTTTGAAATGTAATCAGTGTACTGTTAACATAACGTTAAATAAATAATTTAATGTTTTATTAAAAAATTGAGGCCCAATTCAATTTTATTGTTGTTTTATATATTTATTAGTGCGGGCGTTTTTGTTACTTTTTTGCCCTAGGGCGTAAAAGTGCAATTTTACGCCCTCAAATAAAAGCAAAAAATAGCTTGGACCCATCAATTAATATTATTAGTCGCACTCTTTTCTATGACAGAAATAATATGTATACAGTATGTCCCAAATCTAAAATATGATTTTTTTTAATCGATTTCTAAGATAAAAAGTATTTTAAAAGGGCATCAAGTTGCACATAACTGCCAAATTTTAAATTTTTCTTTCGTGTCGTTTGCAAGATATTTTTTTAATAACAAACTTTTACTTATAAAACAAACCATATTTTATTCACATTAATAATGTTTTTAATACATGTTTAAAGTGTTGTTCACACACTAATTAGCAATATCCTAAACAGTATCAAAACTTCTTTTAAAATTTGTAATTCTTTAGCGATGCCTGGCTTTCTCTTATAACTTTGCTTTTCAAGTACCCCCATAAAACCGAGCATACAACATAGTTTACGGGAGTGAGGTCTGCAGATTTGGGTGGCTATTCTGTGGGCCCTATTCTAACGATTCATCTGCACCAAAATACTGCGCCAAAAATATTACAAACATGCCTTATATACTAGGGTAACGTCACTAAACAAAACGGCTAAATTTGGAATTAGTTCTTCCAATAATTACAGATATCTCGCTTCATTCAAATTTGCTTGAAGGAAGATTGGTCTTGCCCAAATATTGGCTTTTTGGGACCATTAAATATGTCCTTCGCTGATCTAGTGCAAATTCTCGTCTGTCAAATAAAGACAATTCTGTCGGTACCTCATTTAATTTTTTAAATTTCGTTTTTTAAGCGATCCGCACATTTGTAGCTGTCTATGGACAAACATTTTTTACTTTAATTTTACCTTCTCTGATTTTATTTTGCTACATGAAAAAAATAATAAAATTTTAGTCTTAACATAAATTAAAAAAGATATAAAAGCAGAACGATAGACAATCCAAGTTACACCGACTTGCCAATTCACCACCGGTCTTGCAATTTCAATATTAAATACGATATTCACACGCATTGCTTCATCAAAAATATCCACTATATAAGCGACACGAAAGCTCTGAGATCATCAGCTTGTAGAGAATCCAATAACTATTTCGGGTCTTTCGTGTTCCATATTTAGGATTTCCATATCGAGAATATTTTTGATCAAACATTGCGGGTTGAGCGAAGCAAGTTTCGCATACCTTATAAAAATGTCAAAAAGAAAACTATTACAACCTGGCAACAGGTCAACATTTTTAGAATTTCGAGTTGAATTCAGACGTAAACGTTTTACCTACTTTTTATTGAAAATTAAGGTTTTTTCCTTACTTTTTAAGTGTTTTTTTTTTAATATTAACATAGTATGAGTTTTTTTAAAAATGTTTTCGTGCAAATGACAGAATTTAAAGGAATATGTCGTAAAATGGAATTAAACAATTCAATTATTTTTTTTAAATACTATAAGAGGCAGCCACAATGTTTAACAATCGAAAAGAAAAAGTGTGCAAAAAATATCGAAAAATCGCATTTTCCAGTATCCGAATAATTACTAATATTGATTTTTTTGCCTTTTAAAACTCTGAATACCGTACGCGAAAAAACTTTTGTTAAAGTTGCACATATCTCTGCAGCATTCAAAGTGGTTAGTTCTGGATTTCGTTCCCGAATCCCATGGTAAACATTTTTAACCATTATTCGTTCTTTTAACGTTAACTGAGTTTTTTTTTTGTAGTCGGATAACTAGTTAAAGGTTGGTTAATATTCATAATTTACAGAACTAAAAGCACTTAACAACACTAAATCTTTATATACAATTATATACACTAAATAAGATAAACTATTATAAAATTGGCACAAAACAATATCTATATACTACAATTATTAGAAATTTATAATATTTAGAAAATACCCTGTATAGCAATTAAAATTTAAACTTACAAAATCTGTCCATAATCAATAATAACTAAATAAAATAATCGAACAGCACGAAAACCCTGTCGATACGCTTATTTTCAAGTCTCTTCAATTGTAAACTATAAGCCGAGAGTCCCCCATGATCCGATCTTCCGTCCGATCTCGATCATTCCGAAAGTATTTTGATTGGTTCAGAACATGTGGGGCCACAATGTTCTGACCAATCAAAAGTACTTTCGAGACGATGGTCATCGGTCTGGAACGTGAATAAACCCAGGCCTATAAAGATATGGTTGCTTCCACTTTTATTGTCTTCTCGATAACAATGATTTCAATACATATTGGCGTGCTATTTTAAGTGCGATCGCTGGCTGGTAATATATTCTTGCGAAATATGACAACGTGGCGATAAAACTTTTTGCCGTTTCACTGTTATTTGAGCGGAAAAGTATATCATAGGCTTAAAAATCATTTACTAGTGTTAGATTTTTATTCAGCCGCTTCGTCGGTTGGGTGGCCGGTATTAAATGAGTCACTGACAGAAATTTTGGACTATAGGCAATGAAGCATTTTCCATTTAGAAATGCAATATATTATTATAAATTCTTAGAAACCTTTTAATTTTTATATGAGGTAATATTGTTCCAATATTCTTAAAACTAACACTAATGCATTTTTAATTTAAAAAAATTCTTACATTAAACAAACTTTTAATTTTGGTATTTTGTACCCTTTGTACTAGTTTTAATTTGTAATGTATTAATAGATTGTGTATAAAAAATATGGAAACAGTATGCTTTTAAATTATATTTTAATATTTTTCCATTAAAAGATTTACAAAATGTCACTTCATGTTATGCTTTGTCCTAAAAACATTTTTGGCATTGTAAAAATAAATTTCCGTCATTATTCAAGATTAGGCAAACACGATCCTTCGAAAGTGATTAGTTACGCAATTTTGACAAGGGACCGGATAGCGACAAATTATAAAATTAATTATTTTGGTATAAGCTCGAAATACTTATCAGTAGAAATGCCATGATAATCTTAACTGACGTGTTTAGTTTTCTCACCTAATTTCACGCCTCTAAACATGCTCACATAACCATGGGCATTTTAAATCTATGTATTAAGGTCCGATGATATTAAGCAAGTTTACTCGCTACTAGCCGGCGAATGCACTATCTGATTATTAACTGGTAACAGTAATTATTAACATTAGCTTGCTAGCAGATTGTAAACTATCTAAGAGAAAAGTAAAAAGCCGGCTACTTTACTCGCTACTTTCTGATTTGTGGGCTTGTTAGCTAGTAAACTAGTCGTGTGTCATTATCATCATATTTGCTAGTATACAAGCTGCGCGCATCTTATTAATTGATATTTAGCCTTAAATTGCTTTAGATCCATTCTCCTAATCAACTGTTTTTTATTAAGTTTACTAAAAAGACGTCGGAAAATTTTATCATACAGGTTACTGCAGTTAGATTTAAGAAAATTTCACCATATTATTTAACCCTCATTTCATTTTTTCAACACACATTTATAAACAACATGTGATTTTAGCTAGCCAGTTGCTTTTAAGCGAATAAAAGTTTTGTGTGTCATCATTATCGTAAAAACCTGCTCGCTAGCTATTAAACTTGCTGTCTAGCAATAATTGTAAACTCACTTAGCCTCACTTGTCATCAAGCTTTTATATACACATAGATTTTTTTTCTGGAAGTCGTCTTATTTTACTACCGGAAGCAGCGCATCCTTCTGGGCTTTTTGTCCTAATCTCCCATTTTTTAAATACTAATCCTTTTATCAGTCTTCTTCTTTCTACAATTCTGTATGAGACTGATTGGTTAATATATTCCTGTGGACTCATCTTTGGTTGCTCAAAAAATGCCTGTCTTTTGTGATTCAACATTGTATGAACCTATCTTGTGTAGGTGTCCTTTTAAGTTATCGTGCCCTGTTAGTAGCCCTACTGTTATACAAAGTCTTTTCCTTCTTTGTCTAAGTAGTTCTTTCTTCGTTTGTTTGAATGAGCCCTTTCTGAAGCCTTTTCCATGTCTTATTATACTGATGCAGAACCAGTATTAATCGAGTTTGTTTCGGATCCAACCCCTACTCGTGCTGGGGTTTTGGTCACTTCAAGGGCAGGTTCTGGTCCAAAGTACGGTGTAGATGATCCCTGTCTCGCTGGCTCATCCGTTTTTTTGTTGCCTTCTATTTCTGAATGTCCCAATGCCCACAGGAGAGTATCCATGTCAGCTTGGCCGTTCCTTTGGGGTTTCCTAGTGCACCTAATGATGCCTGGCTGTGTGTGATTATGCAGATCCGCTTATTTTTGTAAGCTCACCTGTTGTTTTTTTTACACAGTGCAGTTAAGCATATATTTTAGTTTGACATACAGAACTATGTGTTCCTAGTGAAATGGAGAATATATATATATATATATATATATATATATATATATATATATATATATATATATATATATATATATATATATATATATATATTTATATATATATATCTATATATATATATATATATATATATATATATGCTTGGAATATACAAGAACGGTAAAATTTTTGTTAATTTTTTAAACCTGATGACATACAAAACATTTAAAATTATGCTGTCTTGCCATTAAAATCCGAATCGTATGGAACTTTTTTTTACTTGAACAGAATATAAGAGGAATGGAATGCCCGATTAATTTCTGCTTACTCAAAAAATCATAGATAGTATATTTAATATTGTGAGTTAACTCGTCTTATCTATTAAATTCACATTTTTTGGTATGAGCTTTTTTTACAAAATTTCAAAAAATGTTATGCTACTTGTTTTTCCAGACACATCGTTTAGTATAGAAATTTGTTACGAGTAACCACTCTTTTGAATTTTATAGCCTAGGCAACTTGTTCTAATTACGCATCTTATTATTTTCCTAAGAGTTATAGATTTTAATCATTTTTTGCCAAAAAAAAATTGGCGTTAATTGCTATGTAATAAACAAAAATAATAATAAGGGCGATTAATGATCGAGGTCATATAACACACGCGTCTAGCGAGCTTTGAGGTTACTAGATATCTGAAGTAGATGAAGCATATTTCAAAAAAATATATTTAGCTAGAGCTGTGTGAATCGAATCCAAGAATTGATTCATTTTAAATGATCCAAAGGCTGAAATCGATTACTTTTTATAAATTAGATTCGTGATCCGGATTCGTTATATAATTTTAAAATGATTCGATCCAATTCTTTTTTAAAAGAATTTGATTCTAAAAGGAATCGATTCTTATATTTCTAATTTGAGACAAATTGGTTATAAATGCCAAAATCCGCCATTTTGAATACGCCATTTCAAATTTCCAAATTTTGACCTAAGATTATTAATTTCCAAATTTTGACCTAGTAACCTTAAAAACTCTTATTTTCTGAATCTAGGGCAAATATGTTTAAAAATGCCAAATTCCATCATTTTAAATCTTCCATTTAAAATTTCCAAATTTTTACCTGCCTATTAAAATCTTTAAATAAGGAAACACACCAAAAATGTAATATTTAACCAGAATATGTTGTTTTTCATGTCCAGAGAAACAATATTTAAATAAAATATTTTTTTCCGTAACCAAAGAGTGTGGTATTCAAAAACAGGAATAAATTTTACTTACATTTATCTTAAAAGTTTTGACTGCTCGATCTTTTTAATTTTTTTATGTTTTACCTATCTATTATTGATCTATAATACCTTAGAAACGGAATATGTTATGATAGCAATAATACCTGCTATCACACCTAGGGCATTATAAGCGGGCATTATGATAATGCCCGCTTATAATGCCCTAATGCGCTAATATGGAAATTTTATTGCTTATCCAATTTTATTTCTCTCACAATAAAGATCAAGTTTATACAAAAAATATTTTTTTCTTTAAACAATACTAAAAATAAAACTTTATTTCCAAAATAAAAATTACAATTTTGAAATGTCCCGGAAAATGTAGCTGATCCCACTATAGAATGGTCGGTGTTTTTTGTGATGGTAGCAGCGGTGGTAGCACTAACGCTATTTTGTATAGAAGAACAGTCCATTAAAGAATTTTCAATAGTCGATACGGAATTAACCTCGGAATTAACTGAATTGGCAATCATTTTGGCTACTTTGTTTTTGGATGAAATACTTTCTTCTATATATCCTTCAGCTACTGAAGAGCTTTTCCATTTCCCATGTTGTTTTAGCGTTTCAAACGAAGCACCTGCCTCAACAAGTAAAGTTGACGATGTGCGACGCAAACAGTGGCCGGTGTAAGCTTCTGCATTATCCAGTTTTAAAAATTATGCGATCAATGTTGGGACGCTTCCTATGGTATTTTTTCCAATGGGTTGTACTGTACATCGACCCTTTCTATAGGTAAGAAAGAATCTTCGCTCCTTTATTCCAGCTGGTCTTAATGTTGTGTACTTTTTATTAAATTTAAAGCGCCTAAATCTTCTTCAATGATAGTAAAACTTTTGAAGTTGAAGTTTTAGTTTCTGGTACCTTTATAACCAAGACTGTTCCTCTATATTCAATGTCATCAATGGTCATTTTGACCAACCCCATCTCGTCTTAAACCTCCAAAAACACCCATTACCAATATGACTTTGTGTACCAAGTAGATATCATCAGGAGCCTTCTTAATAAATTTTAATATTTGTTCTCCTTCCAAAACTTTAGACTTCTTCGGGACGTATCCTTTCGACTTAACTTTTAAAAGATATGAGACGATGGTATTGCGAAATGTCTATATTTTCATAGACCATCAACGTAGACCTTAGGGTGGAATACTTGGTCCAAGAGATTTCGGACTGTATTTTTCCGACTAAAAATAATAAAGTTTGTTAAACATATGTATTAAAATAAAATCAATAACTTACCAGTTCCTGGAAATATGCCATTAAAACGTTTTCGGTTATTTGAAGAATTGCGTTCGCATCTTTCCAAATACCAAATATGCCATACTCCCGATCATACTGTTGCCTTGATTTAAGTGGCAAAAGATTTTCGATCGCTTTTATGGCCTTTTCTCTTATATTTTGTGGAATTTCTTCCATTTTGAGCAAATCGTTAAATAAAAAATGCCAACTGACTAACTGACAAAAACATCAAAGTCAAATTTAACACCAGTCATTATCTACTTACGTATGCAGGTACAGGTGCAACTTATTTTTTATATTGCGAATAAATAATGTAATTAGTCATTGAAAAACTCTTTTTTGGGTAAAACGTAAAGGATTGTATTCACCACGGGCTTTACTGGACTATAATGCCCATCAGGTCGTAATCTATTTCGACCTTCAGGGCATTATAGTCCCAGTAACGCCCTTGATACATAAATAGCTATAATATGTTATCTTTAAGATAATTCCGAGGGACTTTTAAATGGGACATTTTTCTATTTCTATTGAGGGTGACTTACAAAAATGAATTTAGAATTTTAAATCATTTTTATATTTTGCAAGCAGAGAAATTATTAAACGGTACTTGTGATACTGCTTGTAAAATAACAATAAGATGTTTCATTTATGTTGCTTCAGGTCATCTCAAGAATCACATTTAAAAACTTTATAAAGATCTAGCATTGCAAGTTTTGGAATACAGTTCAATAAAATGTTCCATTTAAAGGTGCTTTTATGTTGATCTCAAAAATTATATATTTAAATTTGAAGAAGATTTACCAAAAACTAATTTGACTAAAAAGTACATCACTTTAAAATAACACTAAAATTATATTTTACGTCTCGGGCTTCGTGCTGATTTGTCATCTGAAATATGTAGTATCATTCGTATCGTAATTACCATTTGTAAGTATAAAGATGATCCGGATTCGTGATCCGACAAATGAAAATCAATTCCCTGGATTTAATTCTTTTTTTTTCTTCCTCAAAAAAGGAATCGTGATTTGTATTGGTGATTCGATTCCTTTACGAGGATCTGGATCCGTAAATCGATTCCTTCTTTGAAGGATCCGTCCCACCTCTGTACTTAGTTGGAGGCAACGGCCTCAAAAAATTTGTAGGCCCTACCTACTTTTGATAAAAATTAAAGGGTCTTTATTTGTTGCGTCTCTACTCTTGGTTTCAATATTGGCGGTTTATTTAGTGTGTATATAAAAAGTATTATTTTATAGTTTAGAGTTTTTTTTTTCAAGTCAATTTAATTATTTTAAATTACCTATTTGTTATTAATATGACACAAATTAATAGAATTAGTGCTGGATCTAAATTAAAACAAAATTAACGGGAATTGCGCACATTTATTACAAACACATTCCAACAACGACGTCTTAATTAAACTGTGACGACTCGATTACCTAAGGTTTAATCACTAGTTTAATGCCGCTCCTTTATATTGCGACCATAAAATGAACGGTAATTGGTCGTTGTTCTCTTACGACACCAAAATTTAGACGACATTTTACTGTAAACCAGGCTCTTGCGAATTTGGTGACTATCTTGGTTTATGACCTGAAGTAGTTTATTTTTAATTGGTAAGTTCATTCATTTAAATAACTTGATGACCTGTGTTTTAACTGCTTTTCAATTGATAAAAACTTGAAACAATAGGTCACTTGCACATATTTTCATGGGCAAAAAAAACCCTTTTTACCTTTTAAA
>JAHBCN010023866.1:0-12334 GCA_019359885.1 Listronotus oregonensis | reverse complement strand
AAATAAACTAATATAAAAAAAAATGGAAAAATTATTAAAAATTTTTAAAACCTCTTCAAACGAGTCACTGTCTTTAAAAAAATTTTGATTTTAAAATTTTAAAACCCAAAAATAAAAATATTTAAACGGTGAGCTATATACATAGTGGCATAACAGATCGAGAAATGTTAAGCGTGTTCAGTTATTTTTCCCAGAAGATATCTAAACAGAAAGCTAAGATCTATTATAAAATATTCGAATTCCTATATTGCTATGATATTTTCGTATGTTATTATGTTCGGGGTAGTTCACCCCATAGTTATAGGGGTGGTTTTCTTATAGATACTGGTGAGAAGTACTCGATTTGAATTTCTAACTATTTATAAAATCTTAGTAGTTTTTCCTAGATTTATCAAGAGATTTTTGATTTTTTTATATTTAGCGGATGATTTTAACCCCTAAGAGGATTGGCTTTAAAAAAAAGTTTAAAATTATTAAATAAAGTAAGCTTAATCTTTCTGATAATGAAAGTAAGATCTATTATACAATATTCGAGTTTTCTTATATTGCTATGATATTTTCGAATGTTATCACGTTCGGGGGTAGTTCACTCCCTCGTTAGAGCGGTGGTTTCCTTAAATAGATACTGGTGGGAGGTACACGATTTTAATTTCTAATAATTTAGAATATCCTAGGAGTTTTTTCTAGATTTTTGAAATAATTTTTGTTTTTTTTTTCATATTTAGGGGATGATTTAACCCCTTAGCGAGTTTAAGGGTGGACTTTCAATTATATTACGCCCTCATTAATATGAAGATAATTTATTTTCTATTCTTAAGATTTTATTTTATAAAAAAAAATACAATTAAAATTACTTTTATTTATATTAATATTATTCATATAACTATTTCAGTTTTGCGTCATCATATTAACCCCTAACTAGGGCTATGTTCGACATTTTTAGAAAAATTAAAAAATATGCTTATCTTGATTTTCCATTACCAATAATTTTACATATGCAGAATATTTTTAAATTTTTTAAGGTCTCTGGTGAGAAAATAGGCTAAAAATATGCTGTTTTTGCGGTCACTCTTTAAAATAAATAATTAAAAAAAACCTACTTGATCCATTAAACTGATATTAGTTCTAGAACCAAGCTAATTTATCTTCATTAGGCTATTTACAGTAAATTGTCTTAAAAGTCCACTGATGGCTTCTTATTGTTCTCTGGATACTTGTGACAAAGTAATTTAATGCTTTTATTTTGTCGTGTACAATGTTGCTTTTATTATATTACGCTTTTTCAGGTAGAAAAATGGCGTTTTTTGCTTTAAACGTATTGATTTAGTTTTGTTTTAAATTTAATTTAACTGATCAATTGTTAACTTAAAAAATAGTAAGACATTAAAAAGTAAACACAACAATTTAAGAAAAACAAAAAAAAAGGAAGTTTAACAGTAGAAGTTAATCAGAATTTTTTCCAAAAAAGAACTAATTTAGGCCACAGTTCTAAGATGCTTATGTAAGATAAGCTTTTGATCATAATCTGAAAACAATTTTAAAAATGTTCACTTAAATCATTAGCCGATACCCTGGGGAAAAGCAGTAAACACATTTATCCCTTTTGCAACAGAAATAAAGTAAGCCCATAAGAGAATCGCAAGAAACATTTTTTTTATATTACTATAAACTATAGCAAAAATAAATATCAATCATTGACTATAGTCAATTCAAAGCCGCACTGCTGCCTCAGCTCAGCGGGTCCAAATTGCATTTTTTTTACCTTAAAAAAAATCGTGAAAAATCGGTTTTTTTAATATAACTGGTATGGTATTAACTATAAACGGTATAAAGTCAAAATTAATGATCTAATAAAACAACGTCAGTTTTTTTTGTATAAATTTTTTTATGGCCTTTTTGCTTTTTGAGATATTAAGGATTTAAATTTAAAATAAAAACTCAAATATCCTAAAAATTTTAAGAGTTACGAAAAAATGTAAAAAAATATGCCTTTTGGTTAGCTCTATTAAAATAGTTATATACACACACAAGTGAAACAAACTAATACACATGTGCCTCGAGGCAATGTAGATAAGCTAGTGGCACGGATATTTTATTTAATTTTGTCCAATAACTGTACCCATCCATATCCACTTGAAACTTTAACTAAAATGAATTTAAACTTTATTTAATTGAAAAAAAATAAGTGCCTCCTCTATCTGGGTGTTATAAACCTGGCAGGACGCTTAACATTTTTCGATTTTTTATGCTTCTATGTGTATAGCTCATCGTTTAAATATTTTCATTATCAATTTTAATAATAATATTATTAATTTATAAAGACAGTTACCCGTTTAAAATGATCTTGAGAAAATTTTAATGATATTTTTAACATGATTTTTTTTAAATAGTTTATTTTTTTCAGTCTAATTAATGTTTAAACTTTAATTTTATTATATCTTAAAGTAGTAAATAAATGGGTTAATACCAAAATTTAAATAAGAATGGCTTTGCTAAAAGAATAGTTAAAAGAAAAATGTTTTAAGAGTGCAACCCTACACCTTAGGGGTGGGCGAAAGGCGGAGACGGTGGGCGGAACTAACAAACCCCACTACCCCAATTTTTGTATGGCCGCATTAAAAAATTATATTTTATTTAGGTTCTTCCAAATTCGGTATCGATGCGATGTTGTTTCCGATTGCAAGCCCGGAGATAACGTTTTTTTAATATTTTTCACTTAATACATAAATTATAAACCCTTTTAAAGGTAAGGAAATAATCTATGCCTCTGCTGTAAGGGAAATATGAGTCGAAAAAGAAAATAGTATAAACATAACCGATTTTAGGGTGAATTTCCTCAAGGAAATATTAAAACTAAATCCAAATTTAAAAACTATTACAGCAGAATAGATTTAAGTTTGGCTTTCATATAGTTTTTGAAAATTATCGATAACTTACACCGTTTTTGAGAAAAACATTATGCCCCGAACCCCAAATTGGATACAATTTTCGCGGCGCGAATGGACTCCTAAAAGTTTTATACTAAATAAATTGTATAAAAAAATATGTTAAAATTATGATTAAAATTTTTTAAAGTTATTCTGAACGAGTAACTGTCTTTAAAAAATTATTAATATTAATATTTAAATCGTTAAAAAAAATATTTAAACGATGAGCTATAGACATAGTAGGATAGGAGATCGAGAAATGTTAAGCGTTCTGTAAGGTATATAACACCCATATAAAGGATGCATTTTTTTTTCAATTAAATAAAGATTAGATTTTATTTTAGTTTCAAGTAAATCGGAATGGGTACAGTTAATGGACCAAAAAAAATTAATAATATATACCCCATTGCCTCGAGGCACATGTGTATTTGTTTGTTTCATTCAATTTTAAGAACATTTTAAATTAATTTTTAAGTGGATCGGTGCTGGTATACTTACTTGGACCAGAAAAATATTGTTATTAGCGAAATATTTAAGGGCCAAAATCACTTTTTTGCTTATATCACCTTTAATACTTATTTTATTAAAAATATGTATATAACCCTTTTTATAGAACCCACTAAAATGCAAATTTTTTGTTTTTTACATTTTTTCGTAACTCTCTAGTTTTAAATTTTAAATTTAAATCTTTAATATCTCAAAAACTAAATAGGGCTACAAAAAAAATTATAAAAAAAAATTGAAGTTTTATTAGACCATCAATTTTAATTATATACTTTTTTTCTAAAATCAATAGCTTTCGAGTTATATTAAAAAAAAACAATTTTTCGATTTTTTTTAAGATAAAAAAAATGCAATTTGAACCCGTTGAGCTGAGGCAGCAGTGCGGCTTTAAATTGACTATTGTTTTTAGTAATATAAAAAAATGTTTCATGCGGTTCTCTTACAGGCTTGGTTTTTGCGGTGGCCTCCCGGACTATAAAACATGTTATTGTGTAAATGTTAAAATATCCTTTAGTAGCTTTACAAAACAAACCGTTAGTATTAATATAAAGATATTGCAAAATGTGCATCCTTCCTGTTATGCCAAAACACAGCAATATAATATATTATGTATATTACATATTTTTTTTGTCGTCAACGGGGATTATTTATATAAATCAGCCCTTAATATTGAAAATTAACAGATATATGCGAATTTTTGAAAAAAGGTCTGTTTTAAGCGTTTTTCCGGCTTTTCTCAGTGACAAATGGTCGGATCGGAATTTTTCAAAAACCATTTTGTAGGTTTTGGAGTTTATGAGTAAAGTGATAGAGCCAGTACTTTTTGTTATATTAAAAAAAAACGAGAAAAAGGTCTTGTTTTTTAATAATTATTGTTTAAAAAAATTACCTAAAAAAATTGGTTAGATTTTTGATTTTAGTAATCTACAGGTTGTTTTGGAAGTCACGGCGCAGTCAGATATCTGTTAACATTAATTACAAAAATCATAATGATTGGACTACGAGTATTTGGCGATTAATTTTCATTTACATATATATTAGATTTAATGTTACCGAATCTGACTTCTGACACTAGTATTAATATAGACGAGGATGATGACAGTGATGACTGTGATTCATACTTAATATGTATATTTATCTTTTGGCAAGTTTTTAATTTATTTTTAAATTAAAAACAATGTTTGTTAACATTATAACAGTGTGTTTTAAATTTTTGACAAAAACAATCAATATCACATTTTTGTTCCCTAATTTACAGAAAAAACTGCTGCTTATATTACATTTAATATATCTAAATTTGTAAAATACAGGTATATTTACTATCAGAGTACAAAAAGAAATATTTAGTTAGCCGTATACCTTTGACAAGGTTATTTTAATAGCCTAAAAATATTAAAATAAAGACATAAGCTGTTTTTAAAAAGACTTTTTAATTGTAGGATTATTCTCTATTAAACTTTTAAACCAATAAAAACTTTTTTATTTTAATAAAAAATTTATAAAAATGTTTTAAAGAAACTAGCCCCAATTACAAAAACAAAGTGTCGTTTAATTTAACCATATTAAAACTTAACTTTTAATATTTGATTATATTTTGTTCCAGAAAAACTTTTATACGAAATATAATAACAAGTCAGCCCTAAAACCATATCGCTCTAAGCGGTTTTACGAGCGTCCTTTAGCATCAATAAGAAAATAAAAAAACAAGTATAAGCTTAAGATATTCTGTTATTTAGAAAGCTACAAAAAAAGATATTGGAAAAAGCCCTAAAAGTATTGCAAGGTTTAAAGTTATTTTGTATTTTTTATGGCTTTTATAGCAAATTAAAAATGATGAAAGATTATTAATTTGAAAGAAAAACTGCAATACAAATGGATCTTTTGTAAGAGGCTTACAGGTTTTTTTTTCTAAGGGAAGCCCGTACATTGCTTTTTATTATATTTTAATACAAACTTTTCAGGTCAATAAATGTAAAAAGGGTTAAAATGCAGGAATAAAAGAATGCCTTATAAAGGCACAATACGCTACTGTATTGCTCTAACTTTTAGTACTTAGTAAAGAAATAAAAATGTGTTCTTACATTTTTTTTGTACAAAAATTTAAGAAAGTAACATTTTAAAATTTAATGTAAATTTGCTGTTAAATCTTGTCCGGTATGGTATATAGTGTGAATATTTTTGATTAATTGGCGTTTTAAGCAAAATCCAAAAATTTGGGCTTCTTACCTTAGAAATTATATCACATTTCATCCACCAAGTCAATCACGTGATTTATTTAGTAAGTTAAACCTAACAATTTTTTAAATGTAATGCTTTATCAGTTTAAGGCCTTTAGTAAGTCTTTTAACACATATTTTTTTAAGGTTTAGTTTTAATTTATTTTCTAATGTAACCTTTAAACATAGATTCCATTAATTGTCAAAAAATTGTCATAAATAGTATATAGTTTCACCAACTATAATCTGTTTATTTTCAATTAAGGAAAACACCTAATAATGGTCCCGGAGCTAGCAACAACGGAAAAACAAGAATTTCAGGTCGTCTGGTTTTTTTTATGTGTTGTTCTCCTTTCTCTTTCGGGTTGACCCTGGGCTATCTGGCTGGCGGTAGCGGTTGTGTTTCTTAGAGTGCATCCTACCTGTACAGGTAATAATTCAAGCTTTTGAAAACATTTTAGGAAGCCTAATTTTCAATTTCTTGACTTTAGATAGGTTTACCAAACATATTTTTTTTATTGCCAGATACTTTAATTATTGCTAATTATATGCCAGACGCAAATTTCTTTTAAAATAAAAATTTCAAACTCTTTAGTATGTCTGTAATTTTATTAATATGTTATTTAAGTATACAAAAACCCAAAATTAATTTGCCAAACGTTAATTCGATTGCTCCACCTTAAATAAGAACAACAAACTTATTAGTTATAATTCATAAATAGCCTGAAAATAAATATGATTTCTTTGCTTACTTAAGTACGATGCTTCGATGGCTAAACGGGTATCACGTTTGCCCAGCGGATCAAGGGAGTTTTTTTATGCAAATTTTTCCCCTAAAAACAAATTGTAAAATAAAAAGCTTACAAACATACATCCACCAAACCTTTTTATAATAGAAAGCTAACTGTTAACGTAATGTAAAGGTCATCCGGGACGCATAATCAGTAGACGTGCTAGACTTCCAGCGGCGCTTCGGCTCTTTTCGGATTTCGCGGCCGCGGTTTCGACTTGACAGAGCAGACGTAAGGCGTGTTGTTAAATTCATCAGATGGTTTAGCGCTGAAATCTATCGTGACGTCACACTAGATTACCGCTAGTTTTATCCTTGTCCATATACTACTAAAACAACGGCCATCTTTTTTTAGCGCTTTTCCATCAATTAATTTAAAAACGGCTTGATGAAACAGCGATTAGTGCGCACGATTCATCGATGAATTTAACAACACGCCTGTACTACATACTATGGATTTTTTCGCGACATACCGTTTTTAACTACTGGTTGATAGCAGTTCTTTCCCGCACCATTCTAACCATGTTTAACCCGCCTATCCTCGCAAAAATGAAACGGTTTATGTATGTCACGCGTGTGTCAACTTACATACTAATCGTTTAATACATTTTGAAGTTTAAATCTATATGTAAGGTCTTTGGAGAGTTAAGAAATAAAACGAAAAGATAATATATAAAACAAATTTTCCATTTAATAAGACATTAGCTGTTTCCACAGTCAACTGTGACAAGTAAATCTTTTCCTTTATGATTTAAATATAATTGCACCAATTCATCCATTAGGGATTTAACCAATAAATCGAAAAATCTGCAATCCAAATAGTTGTTAAACCCTAGCAAAAGAAAACATCACAAGAACCAAAACTATACAAAAGCCGCGAATCCTCCATTATTTTAATTTGAAACTTGACATAACCATTATTAACTCTGCTCCTGACTAGTGGCGATAGCGGTAGATACTAGGTACAGAGTAATGACGTTGATACTGACGTGATAACACCTTCCCCTACGTCACCGCTTCTCGCCAAAATAAACCGGCATGTTAACTGTCCTAACAATTTTCAACGCGGTATGTCGCCAGAATTTGATGACTGAGTCGTGTAACCGTTTTTACGTGTTAGCTAATGTACAAAAATGTATTTGTTACCAAATAACTATAATTAACAAGAAATTTAAAAGTAAAAATTCTTTTTATACCAGGGTTGCATAAATCTCTTTAAGTATTATGAAACAACTTCCAAATTAAAACGTTTAGGTATACAAAAAGGGAAAGTGATAAATGTGTATGTGTAGCCAACAAGTGCAATAGCTGAAAAAAAAAAAAAAGCTTGCTAAAAAAAAGTCTTAAGCACCCCATTCTCTACAAGAATAATTTAATATAAATAAAGGCGTGGGTGATAAGTTTACGGTGGTTTGTTATTTTTTAATCAATTATAAATCTATGACAAAATCAAAAAGGTATTTTTTTCCTCAGTTTCAAATAGATTAATATGTTTTTAACCTCAGTCTTATCTTATTGAAAATTATCTGAAGGTAAGAAACAGCAGACGTTCTAGACCTAAACCGTCTGCCGTTACTGTATTTGCCGCTTCGGAGAAATTCGGAAATTTAGCACGTCTGCTGTTACTGAATATGCATCCGGGACAGTGCTATCCTTCCCCAATAGTAACTGTACAATCTGCTCCATGCGCTACCACCTGCGCGCCTCTGCTTGGCCAGGACTGTGTCTTGGCAGCGGCAGCGGCTGGCAGTCCTGTCCGCGCCAATAATTCTTTATACAAACTTATTGTAGATGTCCGATGTATTATTAATTGGAAATAATAAATGCTTTTAAAATTGAAAAAAAAAAACGTTTGCCCAGCAACACGAAGGCCCGAGTTCGATTCTACAAAACTTCAAGAACTTTTTTTTATTAAAAACACACTTTTTATACTTACTTTCTAAGCTTTAAAATTGTTTATTCACTATTGATATTGCACTTCACTTTTACAGTACTGACCAGGTGTATATATATTTATTTAGGAAAAATAAATAAATTTTATAAGTTATTTTACAGCTCTTTTATTCCTGGGTTAAATACATGCGTTGTTGACAGATTGTTTTTAGTGTATTTTTTCCACGAGTTCAGTGAGATTAATTTGTCATTATTTAGTTATTAATATTTTAAAAACTATGTTATTAATATCACTTTTTGAGACTTATTTTTAAAAAATCCTTAGTTGTTGTTTTATATTAGTTTAATTTTTCATAAACATCTTAAATTAAGTTTAAGGGTTAAAATTATATAAGTAATATATTCGTCATCCCGTATAGTACATTGTATAAGAGCCTCAAAAACTCTATCTTTGCGCAATTAAATATCTCCAAAACTGTATTGTTCAAAATTTCATACTGCACCAATCAATGCAGTATTATTTAAATAATAATCGGTATAAATTTCAAAAATATCCTAAGGAAGTGCCTCTCGTGATACAACTACCTTAAGTTTGCCGTTCTTATTCAAGGTTTAGCAATCAAATTTACGTTTGGCAAATTAATTTTAGGTTTTTGTATACTCAAATAACATAATATTAAAAATACAGACATATTAAAATAGTTTAAAATTAAAAAAAAAATCGCGTCTGGCATATAATTAGCAATGATAAAAGTGTCTGGCAATAAAAAAAATATGTTTGGTAAACCTATCTAAAGCCAAGAAATTAAAATTAGGCTTCTTAAAATGTTTTCAAAATCTTGGATTATTACTTGTATAGGTAGGATGCGCACTAATAAACGCAACCGCTACCGCCAGCCAGATTGCCCAGGGTCTACCCGAAAAAAGAAGAACAACATATCAAAAAACAGCTAACCTAAAATTCTCTCTCGAAAACGTTGCTAGCTCCTATACTATAAGTATCTATGATTCGTATGATAACTGACTTTTTTATCAAATAAAATACATTTTTTGTTGTTGTTAAGTACGGTGACTGACTTTTTAAACTAATGAAACACATTTCTTGCTGAGGCGTTTTTCTTAATTAAAAATAAACATAATATAAACTTTTCAACATGTTTGACGTTTATCTCCAAAAACAATCATTAAAAAAAGCTGCTTAAACAATTTAAATATCGGAAAATGGCATGAGTTTAAAAATCTGTTAAAAAACAAAAGTATATTCCATATCTATGACTATCCAGAAGCTACTGAGGGCTAGTAAAAAAGTAGTAGTTACTTAGATAATGTTTATGGAGGATAGCCACTATAACAGCCGAAAAAATTAGTTTGTGAATTGATCTGACGGGGATTAATAATTAAAATAATAAATAGTTATATAGATATAAACTATACCGTAAAGAAAAACAAAATCCCCCGTCACAACGACATTGATTTTTCGAAACCGGGTTATCTGAACAAAAAATATTAAAGTTTAATATTTTCTGTATAAAAGTAGAATGTAGTTAACGTTACACAAAGCCAATTTTAAAAATTTTGACTTTTACTATTTTTTAAGATTGCTTGAATCCAAAAAAATGGACGAAAAAAAAAATTAATTGATTGCGATTTTGTTAAAAAGCAAAATAAAAAAAAATCGGCTACATGCAACGATAACTACATTCATACAAAACAAATTTTGGCGACATACCGCGGTGAAAATTGTTAGGACAATTAACATACCGGTTTATTTTGGCGAGAAGCGGTAACGTGGGGGAAGGTGTTATGACGTCAGTATCTGCGTCATTACTTTGTACCCAGTATCCACCGCTATCGTCACTAGTCGGAAGGAGCGGTAATAATGGTTATGTCAAGTGTCAAATTAAAATAATGGATGATTTGCAGCTTTTCTATTGTTATGTTTTTTTGCTATGGTTTACCAACTATTTGGATTGCAGATTTTTTCATCCCGTATTAAATTAATTTCCAATTCCAATCCCCAATTAATTTCCAAATGAATGAATTAGTGCAATTATATTTAAATCATAGAGGAAAAGATTTACTTATTACAGTTGACTTGGAAACAGCTAAAATCTTATTGAATGGAAATCGATCCCCAAATTTCCTTATTATGCCCATCAAAAAAATTTCCAAACATCACTCATTTTTTCTGCCGTTACAGTAGCTATTCCCCTTATAAATAAATTAAAAAGGTGCCGTCAAATGCAGTAATTTCACTGTTGATAAAACTGGGGGAATATAGGCTGTCACTTTAAGGAAAAGGACGGAAAGTGCCATTTTGACAATTTTCAGATTTTTACATTATTGCCTTAAAATGGATGTCCCTTGTTTATTTTTTTAAATAAAAAGTGATGTTGCAATGTTTTTCTGAAGATTCTAGACAATGTTGCAGGTTTAATAAAAACTTCTTCTTGGACTTCCATTGTCTTTATTATTTTTTTTTCACTTCGTTTCGAACAGTAAGTATCTCTGATCGTTTTTAAGTAAATACTAAATATCTAAGCCTATTACTACGTCTTATATATCCTAACCGGGTCACTGATGCATGAAGCCACTGCTTATTCTGGTTTACTGTGCTTGACTTCTCTCCTGTTAGTGAAGAGAGGTTGCCAAATGTTGTGAATATCTAAACTTGGTTTACTTTAAACATGGGAATTGTTATTATTAATAGCAGCTTCTTTAAACTTTCGTTTCTTCCAGTGAGATTCTCTAAGAACAATCCCAGCATTAATATTATGATATTTAGACCAAGCATGTTCCGCAGCACATGACTTGTCAGTCTCGCCCATTCGAGTATGTTTTTGATGTTCCTTAATTCCAACTTCTAAAGGTCTCTTTGTCTCACCAATATACAGGGTGTCCGGGTTTATGTGGGAAATCTCTCGGATCCAGGTAGAACATCGAAAAATAATACCGAACGTTCCTATAAAAAAATTCCTACAGGCCTTCATTACGAAAATACAGCCGCCTAAAGGACGCCGCTGGAAATTGGTTTTTCTTAAATTACTTTTAAACTACTTGGTATAGTTTTTAAAAAATATATATGATAAACACTATTAAGGACCTCTTAAAATGATATCCTTAAAATACATTTACCTTATTTACTTTACCAGGGGCGGACTAGGTTGTACAATTTAATATCTATATTTTTAACACCCTGTATGTTAAAGCCTCGAAAAAAATATTTTTGGATACCCGGAACCTTACACTAAAAAAAGGTACTTTTGTTCATTATCGATAAAATGAATCGTTTTGGAGAAAAAAATTAATAAACTAGCTAATGTTTTTTTTTTAATAAAAAGAAATGTGATATTTTTCTTTTTTTCTGCTCACCAAATTGCGATACGCCAGTCATTCAAAGAACAGAGAAATTTCATTTTAAGTTATTTAATTTAAAAAAATACATGTTCTTAAAAAATTGCAAAAACAAACTATGTAAACGAAAGTTAAATTCTTCAATTCGAACAATGAACAACTAATTATTAAAAACTTCATTAGTAGGTTCGACGTAGGCTCCGTGAACTCTAATACGAATCGAGGACTGCTGCACTCGCCACAATAACCCTGGATTGTTTCTTATATCATTACAATGAAATGTAATTCTTTGGAGCAGTTCTTCTCGAGTATCGACCGGAGTGGAATACACTAAGGTTTTGAGATGACCCCATAGATAAAAATCTAATGGTGTTAGATCCGGAGACCGAGGAGGCCAGGCAATAGGTCCTCCTCTACCTATCCAACGGTTTGCAAAAACATTATTTAGGTGGTGCCTTACAGCAACGCTGAAATGAGGTGAGGCTCCATCATGCATAAAAAACATATCTCGGCGGGTTGCAAGTGGCAAATCTTCTAATAAATCCGGAAGATTGTTCTGGAGGAACTCCAAATAAAGTTCTTTGTTAAGTCGTGGCGGCAATATGAATGGCCCAATCAAATAATTGCCAATGATCCCTGCCCAGATATTT
>JAHBCN010023865.1:0-12241 GCA_019359885.1 Listronotus oregonensis | reverse complement strand
TCCCAAAACAACCAAACATGAAGGGGCCTACGTCCTTGTATCAACAGGTTGGATTTTGTAAAGGGTTTTTCCCGAAAAATGCTTATTCTTTCAAATTTCACCCCCCGCCGTAGTGAAAGTTGCTTCATCAGTAAATAAAATGTTGTTAAAAAAATTTCCATCTTTTTGAAGATTACGAATCATTTCTTGACAATAATTAAGTCGTTCAATCTTATGAGCGTCGGTTAAATTTTGAACTGGCAAAAATTTGTAAGGATGAAAATTAGGTTTCTTCAATGTACTGTAAATTTTTTTTCCCCAGGATTTGTTTGTATAATTTGAAAGGGAAAGGGGGTTGAACTTTCGGGTTTTCAAAAAGTTATATCGCTTAGATTTTGTTTTTTGTTACCCCTAAAATAAAAATTACCTTCAAAAAAAAAGCAAAATATTTAAATCTTGCTCTTCGTTTGCAGCCCCTGTTCTCGTTTTTTTTTTAACGCTTTTTTTTTCTCAAAACGAACAATATAAGTTATCGGTTTCTCAAAAGGTATTCCCTGCCCGGGGAAAACGTAAGGGTGGTAAACTTAAGAAAGAGTGCTCGATTTTTACTATTTTTCCGCAGATACAGGTTATGTTTGGACGTCATTCTTTGCCCATTTTGCCCAAAAGGTAGATTTATTTTATTATTTTTTTTTTTAAATATTCAATTTTTAAAAACTTTTTTGGATATGCACTTTATTAGAACTGTAATGTATAACTTTTTAAAAAAAATTTAGCTTTTTATCTACTTGTAAATAAAACAAACAGGCAAACGGATTACGCCCAAAATACCAATTTGACGTTTAAAAAATTGCCGTATATGGGAAAATGGGATCGACACTCCTTGTTAAGTTTATTACCCTTGGGGAAAACGTTGGTGATATTCATTAGCGAATTTCCCCAAATGTCTTCATTATTTGCTAAAAAAAGACGTATTATTTCGTTTTTTTTGATCTTCGGTATATCTTTATAGTTAAGTTTTTTTTTAATGTAAATGAAGCGACGCCAAAATCCCCAAAGACGTGTCAGGGTTCTTCAAAACTATAAACAAAGCAAGTTTTTTTTCCAAGGCAATGCTGATTTTTATTTTCCATTGATTTTTTAATCAAAAATTAAATATTTTCAATACGGCAAAAAAGAAAAAACAAATATATTTTTTTAAAAAAAGGGGGAAAATAGCTTTTATTCTAAATAAAATTATACAGAGTGTTCCATTTGAAAAAAAAACTTTTTCCCCTTTTTCTTAATTTTTTTATGCTCATTTGTTTTTTTTCATTATGCTCAAAAGATAAAAAAAAAAACTACGAAACTTTTAAATGGGAAGTTTTTTATCGTTTTTGTTATAGTTGTAAAGGTTTCAAAAATAAATGAAAACCCTGTACATAAGTTATTTGAGGTTTTTTTTAACTTGTAATCTCGCGTAATAAACAAAAAAAAAAACCCTATAAACAATAAATTTTTCAAATCTCAACTTGGTATAATATTAACTATTGTATAAAAATGAAAAAATATGTTTTTATATTTTTTTGTTTTTTTAAATATGTCTTTTTATGGGTCAAAACCCAAATTTATTTTTTTTGAATTTTTTTAAAAATGATATCTTCAAAAAAAATTAACTTTATCGTTAAAATCATGGGACCTTTTTTTTTGTGTTTTGATAATGAATATAAAAAAAAATTGTTCGGTTAAAAAAAACAATTCCCTTAAATTTTCTTAAAAAATTTTGGGGTTTTTTAAAAATATGGCATCGGGTGGGCCATTGCAACATGCATTTATATCATCGGGGGCAATTTAAAGAGGATCGTCAAAAAAAATTTAAAAATTTGGAAAGTTTTGGTACTCATGCGCCGTTTCCCCCCCAGACTATTAGTAGTTTTAGATTTTATTTGCTCTCGATCATTTACACGTTAAGCAATAAACAGGGACTAAATTGTTCTTGCATCTTGAAAATGCATTTTATGATTTTATAAGTTAACATTTATTGGGGTGTTTTTTTTTAAAAAGTTATGAAGAACAAAGCAACATTGAACGTAATTTAAACTGATCAACAGAAACATGGTATTGTATTTACTTTAAAATACCAAACTATTATACCAATATTATTTAATCCTAAACAAGAAGCCTCAAACTTTTAGAATTTCCACATCTCATAAAAACACGGCAAATCATAATTTACAAAAGTACGGGCGCCGTGTGCCAAGTGTGATTAAAATTTTTCAGTAATGGATTTATAATTTTAACGGAAAATGAAAATACACTTGTATTAAAATTCCACTATATTTAATAATAATAATAATAATAAAAAAAAGGTTTTTTTTTTTCCAAAAAAAAAAAACATATTATACAATTTACAATAAAAAAAAAATTGTTTGGAATAAAGGGCTACATCAGCTTCCCCCCTATGAAGCACTGCTAGACCCAAAAACATATAAATATATAATTTTTTATTAAATGGTAAGAAAATTAAAAAAGGTGGAAATAGAAAAGAGATAGAAAGACAGAGAAAAAGAAAGAAAGTGAAAGGATAGACAAAAAAAGAAGAAGAATTAAGGGAAAAGGAGGATGGGGGGGTTTACGGGTGTAATGTATTCTAATTTGTCACAAAGTGGATCGCATTTTTTCTTAAACGAGGCTACTGACGGGAAAATTTTATAACCTTAAATTTATTTTTAAAAAGCAATTTGGTAGGAGAATTATTTTAAATGTTTCTCTATTATGTGATGGGATTTAATAAATTTAACCTACAATATTCAAATTATGAATATCAGCCTATATTTTTTTTTTTACACAAGTAAGGAGGGATTTAAATTTTAAAATTTTGTAAAAAAATACAAGGAATCAATACCCGTCGCTCCATTTAAGCCACCCCAATTCGGGTAATTTGGGAAATTTTTTGCCTACGTCTGTTCCAAATATCAGTCTAAGGCAAAAATTTTTGGTTCTAATTTTTTTATACCCCCAATATAAAAAAAGGGCCGTACAAATGATCAGCAAAATTAAAATGGGATAATACCAGCGCTTCCCCGGCTTTTTTTTTACTGAAAGATAAAATCTATGCGAGTAAATTTTTTTAACATTGAATATGCCCTTTTAAAACCAGTAGTATTTCATTAAATTTTAATTTGTTATCTATAGTTAGGCCTAAGTTTTTTACAGGGTTTTAAACGGAATTATATTTCCCTAGTTTAAGTTTAATATTTCCTGCAATTGGTTTCGCAGCTATCGTTGCAAAAAAGTATAGCGGTTGATTTAGTTGGTTTTTTTTAACAAATGATCCCCGAGCGCCGAAAAGTTTATCTAAGTCAATGTTTATTTGATTGGTCATAATTTCGGCAAGACTTGGCTTAAATGAAGCATATATTTGAGTATCATCTGCATAAAGATGATATTTACAGTGTTTAAAGTTTTCAAGTTGGAAGTATAAATATTAAATAAAAGTGGACCAAATATACTGCCCTGAGGTACCCCCGATTTGACAGCTAATAATTCAGACACTTACCGTCAAGACAAACCCGCTGTTCTCTATCCGATAAAAACGAAGAAATTAATGCAGTTGCAGACTGCTCAAAACCAATGTACTTTAAAATAGATACCATAACGTTGTGGTCAATCATATCAAATGCCTTGGTGTAATCTAATAGCATCAAAACAGGTCCTGCCCACATCTAATGCAGTAACTACATCATCCATAATATCAGAAAGCGTAGTGGAGCAACCATACCCACTCTAAAACCTGATTGCTTAGGCGGAATAACGTGAAATCCATAAACATAACAGGAGATCTGTAACTCTATAACTTTCCCCAATATTTTGGAAAAGGTTGGCAAAATTGATATTGAACGCAGCTGATTAAATTCTGTAGGGTTATTCACTTTAGCCAATGGTAAAACATTGGCAAGTTTCCAGTTTTGGGAAAGTAAGAGTTTATAAGACAACTATTAATAATATGAGTTTATATGGAATTAAAAAAAGGACAGCATAAAGAGATTAGGGTAATGTTTAAGTTATCAGCCCCAAAAGCCTTGGACTTAATATTAGAATAATCTTAGATTAGTTCTTCATTAATTTGGGAAAATGAAAAAGTTTCGTTTAACAATAAATTATTCTCATAAAAATCTAACAAATTTTGCTTAGGTTTATTATTATTTTGTGCTATTTGAAAAAAAAAATTTTAATTCATTGACTTTTTTTTAGGCCGACCGGAATTTCCTTATTTTTAATTTTAAGTATGTTTAATTTTTTAATTCAGCCCATTTTTCTAGGGGTACAGTTTTGAAATTTTTGATTTAAACTTATTTGAAACTTATGAGAAAATATTTATTTCTTATGCGACTAGTTTCGCTAACAGGGTAGCTTTTTCAAGACTAACTAAAATTTCAAATATTTCTTCAAAGACTTTTGGTAAATAACATTTTTATATGGGGTATGGTCTAATTATAGGTAATAAAGATTTTACAGTTATTAAATAATTGAAGTGTTATAATACATTTAAATTTAACAATGGGGAATTATTTAGGTCTAATTGACAATTTAATAGAGTATCGGTATTTTTAGGTTTGTTTATTTCAAGTGATTCCAGTAGATTCAATTTACGGCCTTTGTTTTCTGTATGAAGTATTTTGAAATTTTGTTCAAAATTATGATTTTGTTCTATTAAATGATTAGCGTAGTGGGAATCGGTTTTTCTTTTAGTATAACTTGTGTAATGTTCTTTTATTCTTTTGGAAAAACTTCTACCTGACTGGCCTATATAAGTTTTTGGACAATCTTTCACGTTAATTGGTAAACTCCCGATTTGTGATTGTTATTTAATTTAGATTTGTTGTTTTTTATTAATTTACTAGTGGAATTTATAGTTTTGAATGCTACATTAATATTTAATTTTCTAAGGAATTTGGCAATATTTTCCTTACTTGTCCAATATAATGTTATAAGTTTAAAGTTGTTTTTGTTTCTTTAGGTACTGTGTAAATCAGGTTGATAGCTTTTGTACAGTTTTTTGTTTAGGATTTTTTTTTATTATATGTGAGGTGTAACCATTATTAAGAGCAATTTGTTTAATTATATTAAGTTCTTTCTGAAAATTAATTTCGTTTAAAGGGACTGATATTAATCTATGTATCATACTGTGAAAAGCTGCAAATTTGTGTTGTATAGGATGACAAGAAGAATTATTTATAATTGTGTCAGTATGGGTAGGCTTATGAAAGATTGAAAAAATAGGTTTATTGTTTTTTCGTGTTATTGTTAAATCTAAGAAGTTGATAGAATTTTCTTGTTCTTTTTCAGTAGTAAATTTTATGTTAGGATGAATATTATTAATGAAGTCAAGAATTGTGCTAATGTCTTTCTGTACCCGTAAAGCAAGCCAAAATATCGTCTACATACCTGTACCAATAAATAAATTGTTTAAAACCGGGATGATTGCTTATTCTATTTTCCAAAGAGTCCATAAATATTTCAGACAGTAAAGGACTAAGTGGGTTACCCATAATTAGTCCTTCTTTGCTGGAATAAATGTTCCCGTTGAATTCAAAATAGTTTTGTTCTAAACAAATATTTAAGGATTCCAAAATTTCTTGTTTCCTGATAACATTTATATTACTTGCAGATAGAAGTTTTTCAACTAAGGAGATTGTATCACTTCTGGGTATACTGGGGAATAAATTACTAACATCAAATGATATTAATTTAGCGTTGACTGGAAGTGAAATATTTTCAATTTTTTTAATTAAATCTGCTGAGTTTTTAATTTGAAATTTTGCAGAAAAATTGTATATTTGGTAATTATGTCAATTAGCTTTTTGAGAGTTTATAAGAAGGTGCAGAACAAAAGAAACTACCGGTCTTATTGGGTAACCTATTTTGTGAAGTTTAATTAATGAGTATAGATTAGGTGGCAGTGGATTCATTAAAGTTAGTCTACTGACATGAAACCATAATATGTATACCTAGTCTTTGAAGAAATATTTGAAATTTTAGTTAGTCTTGAAAAAGCTACCGTGTTAGCGAAACTAGTCGCATAAGAAATAAATATTTTCTCATAAGTTTCAAATAAAGTGGAATTTTAATACAAAGTGTATTTTTTATTTTCCGTTAAAATTATAATGGAATTCCACCGAGTATCGGCAAAGTCAGTTCAATTGTGATTTATAACCTTACTAAACAATTACAGAATCCTGGTCAGAAAATCCCAGTCAATATATCATTAATCATCCATAAAAAAATCATATGGCAAAAACATACTTATACAAAAATATCCATATCTTTCCTGTTATGTGTAACCAAAACTAACCACAACTAACCATCATATTCCATATTACTAGTACAAATACGTGCTCTGCATTTATTTGTATTGTAATTAACACATCGTTATTAAAATCAATCACGAATCCCGGTCAGAAAATCAAGTTATATTTTCCATAACCTTACAAGCTTGGACCTTGGCCATATTTGGTAGATAAGATAAGAATATTTTTGTATCAGTTTTTGCCATAGTATTTTTCTATGGGGTATTTTTTAATAGAATGTTTTAGTCATAGATTTTTTTTGTTTGGGATATTTTGGTATGGAATATTTATGATTGGGATATATTTTTCTAGTGAATTTGCGGTAGGCTCTAGGTGAAACATTGTAACAAATTTAATTTAAAATAAAACACTCGGTATAAAGTTTCACAAATTTTTATTCAGATAGATCTGACACGTGTTTCGGTCTCACGACCATTTTCAAAGATCTTTTTAAGAAGAATGAGCTTAAAAATAAAATAAATTTATCTTAAACTTACACAAATGGCTTATAGTAAACATTTTATGGCACTAAATTATTTTGATTGCAGCGTCTAAGATGGGCGTACCTACAAAATCTGTTTGAGTATTTGTTGTTGTCTTTATTGCTTATAGATTTCTTAATGGCCAAAATTTCCAAATAACCATTTGTTTACGCTTCTGAATATTATGTAATAACTTTACATCCCCATTTTTAAAAAAAAAATGATTATTGTCTATGCAGTGTTCCGCAAAACCGGTATTTCTCTTGCTGTGTAGAATTGAATTTCTGTGTTCTTTTATTCTATCCTGTAAAGAACGCCCTGTTTGCCCTATATAGGTTGCGTCACACTCATTACAACATATTTTATATATTCCGGATTGTTGATTCTTAGGACTTTTTTCTTTGTTATTTACTAAAACCCTTGCCAAATTATTTTTATTAACTGAAATACAATTAATTCCTAATTTCGAAAATTATTGCTAATTTTATTACTTATACCAGAGACTTAATTTATAGCAAACCATTTTTTATCCTTACTATCATTTGAATAATGTGTTATAAAAATGCTTTTGAATATTTTTATGTTTTTTGTTTCTTATCAGTTTGTTGATGATTGCGGGACTGTATCCATTATTTGTAGCTATTGTTTTTATTATATTGACTTCTTTTAGGTAGTTTTCTTGGCTTAATGGAACACTTAATAACCTATGAATCAAACTATGGAAGGCCGACATTTTTTTTTTGCCAAGACTGGTTAGAATTTGCATGTATAATTGTATCTGTTGTGGTTGTTTACGGAAAATATCAAAATCCAATGTATTGTTTTTACGGCTAATTTTCAAATCTAAAAAGTTAAGTGAGCTATTTCTTCCGTTTCTATTGTGAATTTAATATTTTTGTTGATGTTATTTATGTATGTTCAGAATTGTGACAGTTGTCTATCTGTTCCAGTCCATATACAAAAAATGTCATCCACGTACCTATCCCAAAAGTATACATATTTACACAAACTTTCATTCAAATTTGTGGAAAACAAAATATTTTCGAATTAGCCATAAACACTTCTGCTAAGAGTGGACTTAAAGGGCTTCCCATAGGGAGACCGTTAGTTTGTTTATAAATTTTATTATTAAATTTAAAATAATTCTGATCTAGGCATATTTCTATGCTTCTGATTAGGTTTATTTGATTGGAATATGTTAAATTACTATTATTGATTAATGTTTTTAAAATAGACTTAGCTTCGGGTATAGGTATTGAGGTAAAAAGGCTTTTTACGTCGAACAAATAAATTTACTGTTATTAGATAGGTTCTTAAGTTTTTAAATTTATCTACTAATTCTAATGAGTTTCTGACAGAATATGGAAGGTACAGTCGATGACCTTTGAAGTTAGAAGAGAGATCTTTGCATAAATTGTAAGACGGAGCATTAATATATGAAACGACCGGTCTCATTGGTATATTATCTTTATGAAGTTTGGGCATTCCATATAGAACAGGTGCTGTTGGGTTCATTACTCTTAGAGAATTAGGGTTATTTACGTTAAATATTTGCTTGTAATTGCTTATTTCTTTGTTTATAGATCTATGGAAGGTTGCGGTGGGATCCGATTTTAATTCGACAAAATCATCAGAGCTTATTAAGTTTTCCATTTTACTTTTATAGTGTGTATCTGTCATGATAGTGAGGGTATTGCCTTTATCGGCTTTGCTAATGATAAGATTATTAGAGGCTATTTTGTTTTTGATCTGTTTTATAATTTTATTTTCTGTGTTGGTGTGTTTGGGGACATTGTTACTATTGAATTTTTGAGCTATTATATATTTATCTTGTAAGGGTTTTTGCGAGACATCTAAAATTAATTCGGTTTTTTTTCTGCTAACATTTCTATGTCTTTGGCATTACATGTGTTTGGACAATATTTAAGGCCTTTTTCTAAGATATTTAATTCTGAATTTTCAAAAGTTACATCAGTAAGATTGACAACTCGATCATAAAAGTTAAAATTAGGATTTTCATTATGTTGGTCTATGACGTTTTGTTTGACTTGTTTACCTTGTCTCAGTTGTTCCAACTTCTTGAGTGATTATGTATTGTTGGTGAACTTGTTCCTGGACTTGTTCTCGGATTATTCTGTCGGTTTCTTGGAAATCATATATATGAGGTTGAAAACTAATTCTCATGGATTAGCTTTAAGTGAAGTTGTAGGTTGTCCCTTCTCTGATACCATTTATGCATTTCTTCATCTAGCCATTTACCAAGGCAGCCTGATTGATAATTGTGCTTCGGGTGAAGAATTATTGCAGGAGATTTTCATATATTTCGGATGAAGACTTTCTTTGCGGCACTGTTTGTTAAACCACAAATGATTTGAACACTTTTTAAATTTAAGCAGAGTCTTCCTATACATGACCGCGAGTTTTGCCGCACTAGCACTATGAATAATTTCTATTGAATTTGCGGTAGGCTCTAGGTGAAACATTGTAACAAATTTAATTTAAAATAAAACACTCGGTGTAAAGTTTCACAAATTTTTATTCAGATGATCTAGCACGTGTTTCGGTCTCACGACCATTTTCAAAGATCTTTTTTAAAAGAATGAGCTTAAAATAAAATAAAATTATTTAAACTTACACAGATGGCCTATAGTAAACATTTTATGGCACTAAATTATTTTGATTGCAGCGTCTAAGATGGGCGTACCTACAAAATCTGTTTGAGTATTTGTTAAGTTGTCTTTATTGCTTAAGATTTCTTAATGGCCAAAATTTCCAAATAATCCATTTGTTTACCCTTCTGAATGTTATGTAATAACTTTACATCCCCATTATTAAAAATGTTATTGTCTATGCAGTGTTCCGCAAAACCGGTATTTCTCTGGCTGTGGAATTGAATTTCTGTGTTCTTTTATTCTATCCTGTAAAGAACGCCCTGTTTGCCCTATATATTTTTTGTATATGGACTGGAACAGATAGACAACTGTCACAATTCTTAACATACATAAATAACATCAACAAAAATATTAAATTCACAATAGAAACGGAAGAAAATAGCTCATAACTTTTTAGATTTGAAAATTAGCCGTAAAAACAATACATTGGATTTTGATATTTTCCGTAAACCAACCACAACAGATACAATTTACATGCAAATTCTAACCAGTCTTGGCAAATAAAAATGTCGGCCTTCCATAGTTTGATTCATAGGTTATTAAGTGTTCCATTTAGCCAAGAAAACTACCTAAAAGAAGTCAATATATTAAAAACAATAGCTACAAATAATGGATAGAGTCCCGCAATCATCAACAAACTGATAAGAAACAAAAAACATAAAAATATTCAAAAGCATTTTTATACACATTACTTCAAATGATAGTAAGGATAAAAAATGGTTTGCTATAAATTATGTCTCTGGTATAAGTAATAAAATTAGCAATAATTTTCCAAATTAGGAATTAATTGTATTTCAGTTAATAAAAATAATTTGGCAAGGGTTTTAGTAAATAAAAAGTAAAAGTCCTAAGAATCAACAATCGGAATATATAAAATATGTTGTAATGAGTGTGACGCAACCTATAAGGGCAAACAGGGCGTTCTTTAAGGATAGAATAAAAGAACACAGAAATTCAATTCTACACAGCAAGAGAAATACCGGTTTTGCGGAACACTGCATAGACAATAATCATTTTTAATAATGGGGATGTAAAGTTATTACATAACATTCAGAAGGGTAAACAAATGGATTATTTGGAAATTTTGGCCATTAAGAAATCTATAAGCAATAAAGACAACTTAACAAATATAAACAGATTTTGTAGGTACGCCCATCTTAGACGCTGCAATCAAAATAATTTAGTGCCATAAAATGTTTACTATAGGCCATCTGTGTAAGTTTAAGATAATTTTATTTTATTTTTAAGCTCATTCTTCTTAAAAAGATCTTTGAAAATGGTCGTAAGACCGAAACACGTGTCAGATCTATCTGAATAAAAATTTGTGAACCTTTATACCGAGTGTTTTATTTTAAATTAAATATTTTTCTAGGATTTTCTGACCGGCCACTTCAATTACAGTATGTATTATTAATTTGTGTAAAACCAATAACAATGCAAAAAAGCTACACTTTAGTAGTATTTTATTTTAGAGAGAGAATAGACAAGTGCACGTAATAAGGTTTACCTGATTAAGTTTATATTCAATTGCTAATATAAGGGCCTTTGTATTTTACTAAACTAAATCAATATTGCAGGTATTTTTCAAAGAAGTTTTATAATAAAATATTATTTCCTGTATCATATTCCAACGTAACATTTGGGATTATATTCCTATATACCATAAAACCCTGGTTTTCATAAAGCTAATGCAAAATTTTAATTAAATAGAAAGACATATTTTACCAAAACATGCAGTTGAGTTACCTAAAAGAATTTTTATTGACCCACCCTATTATTGATCGTCGACACAGCTTTTTAAAGTATAAAACTAAATAAAAAGAAAATCAAAGTATTCAATTATATTTTTGTTAAAATTCTTAAAATGTGGTTATAGTAAAATAATATTTATTTATAAACATAAAACTGCTTTTAAAATTATAAAATATATAAACTTTGTAACCACCACGCAATATTAAATTTTGCCGGAACAAGACTTTAACTGACTATTAAAGGAATACCTCAGAACATTTAAAATCATCCAAACAATTAACCGATTAACGTTAAATGCAGAAAGGACCAAATTTTAAAAAATCGTCCTCTCGAAAAAAGATCCATATCTTGAAAAACGGAGCATGTATCAAAAATCAAAACTTTTTTTTTACTACTAAATAACATCATATAATTAGGAAATAAAAAAGGTTTTCTTTGTAGAACGTAGCTTTTGGCAAAGTTTTTTTTTAAGAGGACTCTTTTTTTAGTTTGCAATTAAATTGAGAAGCAGTTTATTTAAAATAATACAAAATTACACATGACAGTCAAAACAAGTTTATCACTAAAGATGTAAAACTTTCCCTAAATTTATTTCTTTGCTCTCTGCCTTTATTTCTAATTAGTTTATATCGGATAATATAAAGATTTTACAAGCTTTTCAAATTTAATGAGGTATATCAGGCTTGTTGGTGACAACAACAATATTAATGCTTTACATCAACGATCTCCTCCTTCCGCAATTAATCTTATTTCTAGTTTTGCTGAGAATAGACCTGCACTCAGTTAGTATTGGAGGAGAGGCACCAAATAGTATATTTCATTACCAGTACGGAAATGACGATGTCGCCGTGCGGCGTGACAAATTCTTGTCTGAGGCGCAGCCGAACAGGGAAGTCATGCAAGAACGAAAAAATCCATTTCTGGACGTGTAATGACGATATTTTTATTATACCTAGGTACCTGAAAACAACATAAACAAAAAACATCGCAAAAAATGATTTAAGAAAATTGCGATTATTTATTATTT
>JAHBCN010023864.1:0-12190 GCA_019359885.1 Listronotus oregonensis | reverse complement strand
GTTGATTATTTATCTCTTATAACCATCCAAAACAGAGATGAGTTGCAGTTTTTTAGGAAGTAAATAAATTTAGTTTTCGCATGATGATAAAATTTCCTATTACACTTTTATTATATATATATTGTTTAAATAAAATTTTAAACTTTGTATATTCTACTTATTTAATTAATTATTTGAATCAATTACAATGTTCTGCATTATAAAACTTTTTGTCGCTCTCCGAATTTTTTCGGATTTTTTTGCGTGTACTGAATTCTAATATGCACTCGGTTTCTCACTATTACCCACAAGTTTTTAGAGAAGAGAAAATATAAAATCCCAAATTATAAGCGATCTAGTGGTGAATTAAAAAAAAAACACTTTTTTTTACACGATATACTTCTTATTGTATCAAAAAACGCAATCAAACAATTTATTTTGTTGTCTTTTTTTGCTTGTATTTGCCAGGAGCTGTTTCACGTTTAAAGTTCCAACAGTCCGCTAGCATATTTGGGGTTCATTTTTCATGTAGCCCTTTTCCATCTCAGCAATTTGCTGGTAAAATGTCTCGCCGTTCTCGTCTGAAACTGCACCCAAATTGTCAGGGAAGAATTCTAAATAGGAGTGAAGAAAATGTAGCTTAAGTAACAAACATATTGCAACCTAGGACTTTAGAAGATTGGATACGTTCGTCAACTAGATCTTTGTTGTTGTCCGAATTTTTGATACCTAGGAAGCTGCTACATACATTTTTGAAGGCATCTCATGCTCTTTTTTCTTTTCTCAAAAGTGTAGTTTTAAAATTTTGGTCTTTAAAAAGTTCTCATATTTGAGGTCTAACGAGCATTCATTTAAGCTTTGCTTCACTTATACGCAAAAATTTCCGTCTCAAATAAAGGAACGCATTTCCTTTTTTATCTAAGGATTAAACAAAAATTTTACAAGCCCTAGTTTTATGTGCACAGCAGGTAAATATACTTTCTTCTGATCTACTAAAAGTTTATTAAGGACGTTTTTCCGGTCAGGCCCAATGTTTTTACTATCGGCCAATCTTTAACTAAATAATGTTGGTGTCTGGCTCTGTCCCATTCGCATGAAAATTAACAATATTTTGTAAAGCCACTCTGTAGTCCTGTGAGCATTGCAACAACTTTAAAATCAGCACAGATATTCCACCTATAGTCTTCGTATTTTAGGCTTTGGAGTTTGCTTGCGCATGTTCTGGTATGTTTCTTTTATATTTGCAGCATGACCAACGGGAACTGATGGCCGTTTGTTTCCATTGAACAACAAAACTGCCTTTTGACATGTATTCGAGGAGTCAAAGTCGCCACTCGGTAGGTACAGTGACGGCCATCAAATCTTGGGCAAAAAATTTCTCAAATTTTGACTTTTCTGACAATTTTTGTAAATCGCTCTTTTTTTACCTTGTTTTACATTTAATTACTATAAATAAAGCAAAAGGTAAAAGGAAATATTTATATTTTATAAAAACTAACAATTTAATAAATTAAACAAACTTAAATATCCTTCGAAACAAATTTATTATTTTATTGCGGCCCCGTTTTTTTCCAAGACAGAGTTTAGCCTTCCAGGCATCGAATGGAGCAAAGCCCGGGCGTAGTCCGGATTTTTTACATAACATTTAAATCCGGACTACGTACGGGCCACGGTGAAACTCTGATACGCTGCTCTTCCATCCATTCATCAACTTGCTGGGCCTTATGAACGGGACGCTGATCTTCCTGAAAGATAAAATTTCTGTCCGGAAATCGATCCAGTACAGAGGAAAGCATAATATTTTGTAGTAGATCTATATATACCTCCGCATTGAACATTCCGATAAAACATACACCAAGTCCTTGTGCACTCAGCCACCCGAAAACATTTACCGAAAATCGCCCACTACTTCTGTCCTTGGGTATATTTTTTTTTTTAGATTGTGTTCCTTGAAGCCTGTATACCTTAAGTATCCCATTGTAGCACGACTGAAACAATTTTTCATCGGTGAATATTATATTTTCCCAAAAAATCGGAGGTTCCAAGTAAAATTGTAGAGCAAATCCAATGCGTTGTTCTTTATTTCCATTTGTTAAAAACGGTTTTAAGGCTGCCGTTCTAACCGATGCTGGGAAATTGCTTTCCGTTTTTGCTGTAACTACAGATATACATGGTTGGTTTCTCAAAACATTAACTAAATTATTGTCTTGTTGTTGATTCAATAGTTTGGGGCGACCACTTTCAGCTCTTCTCTCAAAGGAGTGGGTTCCTGCCATTTTTTTTAACAAAATGAATGGTACTCTTTGGTATGTTAAGCTATTCCGCCACATTTCTTTCTGGTCAACCTATCTGCTCAATATAATGAATAATTAATACTTTTTGATTCAAAGTTATGTTAGGCATTTTAAAAAAGATTTCTAGACACTGACAACGGACACCTGTTCATTTATTAGCTTTTTCAACAGATATTTATATTCAGTAGGTGGCATACGCCTATTTTACGAAAGGAAAAAGAATTGCCCAAGATTTTGTGGCCGTTACTGTACATAGAAAATGCCAAGTGCATTCAATAAACCTGGAACATCATAACAGTAAACTAAGTCATTTTCCTTTGAGAAAAATACGCCCAGCATAGACTGCCTGTCCCGAAATGTGGAAATTTTCATACCTTTTTGTAAAAGGTTCCACTGCTGTAAACAAGATCCAAGCAGTTGTGCATTTGTTTGGGGAAGATCTAAATCACGAACTAGATCATTGAGTGCGGTGTTGTCAGATTGTGCACAATTTTTCTAGACTGAGAAAAAACGTAAACTTGGCAACGTCATAACCCATTATGCTATAGAATGATAAATATCGCACAGGTATATTCTTACATCTGCTTAAAATATGTTATTGGTACTCTCTGAACTCTGTTACGTAATAGAACAATTTAAAGTTCCGTGTAATGGTAAATAGGTATGATTTATCGAAGTAACGTATTTGTTTGGCGGGGAGGCTTTTTGGGCGGAACAGTGTAATAATACCTTAAAATGCTTACTTAAGAGGCATTTACTGGAATACTTAGACCAAAGCGTTTCATCTGATTTGACTGTCGACTAGTCAACATGTTTTTAAACAGTTACTTGCTCTCGTATGTAATATGTATAAATACATAATATGACCTACAAAGATTAAACCTTAAAATTTAAAATCCTATAAAGTAACTGTTATAACATTTTTGGATAAAGTTTTAAGCTGGCAAATGGACATGTTTTTTCGATATGAGCGAGCTCCAATATTTTTAATTATATGAACTTATATACCGAGAAAACGTATGGTTTGCTCCTGAAAAGTAGAAATACCTCCAAAGGTACCTGAAGTCATTCAGTTTTGTTACCGGCTGTTAATAGATACGAAATACATTACGCCTTATTTAAAAGCCATATTTTGATTAGCCTGTAAAATAAACTATTTCATTAAGAAAGACAACAAAATATATTGTTTGCATATTCATAGAAGTATTTATATGATTTGGAAAATTTTCAGTTTAAAACGAAATGACCCTAATTTTCGATTGTTACTTAGGACACCAAATATTTTTTACCTGTTTTGAAAAAAAATATATTGTGAGTACATCAAAACTCCTTTTATCAAGTTTAGCAGATTAAATTACTTTATAGTTTATTTTCAAAATAAATGACAGTGACCGAATGTTAGGTTGATTGATAATCGACGCGCCCGCAAATATTTATGATTTGGAAACAGTAACATTGCCGCTTTTTATTACTGTGAGCAGGTAATGTCACGTTACTAATGGATAATATATTTAGTCACTTTTGTTCCAGTGGCCTAAGAGAAATATAATTTAACTATTATTTACCACCAATAATACTTTTTTATTATGCTTGATTTTTTAAATAATAAAAGGGTAACTTTAAATTTTTATAAAACATTTTTTGATATAAATAATTTGATCCTATACCTACATATTGCCTCACATCCATACACTATTTTTGCTATTAGTCCTTGTCATGGTTGTCTATAATCAACGAGAAGTGGAAAACTGTTAAAAAAAAAAAATATATATATATATATATATATATATATATATATATATATATATATATATATATATATATATATATATATATATATATATATATATATACAGGGTGTTACAGAATGTTGTGAGGAAAATTTAAGGGAAGATTCTACATTTAAACGTATGAAAAAATGTTCATATAAACATGGGTCCGGAAATGCTTCGATTTTATGATACGGGGTGTTTAAAATTTTTCGTCTTTTAAAGTTTATTTCACATTTCTCGAAAGCCCGGAGAGATATTAAGATGAGTTTTGGTACACGCAAATGTATCATTATAGGTCATATTTACATGTACAAAATTGTTTTCTAAGGCACTTACATCAGTGACGTTCGTGCCGGTAAGTTCTTATTTTTAGCAAAGAAAACTGTACGCCACTGGTATTCGCAAAAATTTGTATTGCTTTTTTAAAGCCAGTTTAATTCTGCTTAAAAAGTATCTTCTGGGCGTTTTTGTCCTGATTTACCGTTTTCAAAATAGAAATCGATTTATTAATCCGTATAATCTGTTTTTGGAATCGTAATTAAAAAATAATAATGTATCTAGTTGGTATTTTCTGTAAACGTCATTTCAATTTCACTTGAATTTATTGTCAAATAAAAATAAATGATATAGAGTACCTACCGATTTAAATTTGGGTTGTTTCAGTTAATTTGTAATACGTTCTCTAGCAAATAAACACTTTCTACCATAAATAATTATTTGGTTTTAAGAATTCGCAGATAAGTGTACTTTTTATTTCTTATTTCTGAAAAACGGTGAGTCAGAACCCGAAAAAGACCAAGAAGTACTTTTTAAGTAGAATTAGCTTTAAGAAAATAACACTAATTCTTGCGAAAACCAATGGCGGACAGTTTTCTTGGCTAAAAATAAGGACTTACGGACACGAACGCCACTGATGTAAGTGCCTTAGAAAACAATTTTGTACATGTGAATGTGACCTATAATTATACATTTGCATGTACCAAAACTCATTTCAATACATCCACGGGTTTTCGAGAAATGTAAAATAAACTATAAAAGACAAACAACTTTAAACACCCAGTATCATAAAAACGAAGCATTTCCAGACCCATGTTTATATGAACATTTTTTCATATTTTCAGATGTAGAATCTTCCCTTAAATTTTCCTGACAATATTCTGTAAGACCCTACATATGTATATATATATATATATATATATATATATATATATATATATATATATATATATATATATATATATATATATATATATATATATATATATATATATATATATATATATATATATATATATGTATATATCTCACTTATGTATTAGACCTAAGAATATTTTGTTATAATTTTTAAGAACAGTATTCCAAAGCCATATAGGAGTACATGGTATCGCGTTATAAGCAAGAAAATGGTCTTATAAAAAAGTTTAACGAGCTACTTCGTTTTTAGTATTTGAGAAGCCAAGTAACCAAAAAAATGCAGAAAATGGTATTGTATAATAGTATCTTCACACATTCTTGGATTAAATTAAAGTATTGATTTGACTGATGAAATCACTTTTGTTTTCTGATTATTATTAGATAGTACAGTAAACGAAGGGACAAAGCTATAAATAAATCTGTACAGTTTTTCTTTGTGGCGCAATTTTTGTGTCTTCGAGGATGCTTTCGAGCGAAAAAAAGTTTATCTACATTAACAGGAGGGAAAGGGCTGAAAATGGCCCCTCAAGGCACGAAAAATGGGTTTCCCGCTAATATCTGCCAAAATATGCGAATTGGAGAATTTTTGTTTGGACAAAAAGATCACCTTGTAATCTACCAAAATGGTCCTTATAATTTTTTTTCGAAAAATCGATAGTTTTTGAGTTGCCGCTCTACCGCTAGAATGCCGCTATCTTTATGGATTCACTTATAAGCGGGCGGACGAATTGTTTCATTACTTGGACAATCATGTACATTTTTTAATCAAAGTTTATCAGAATGGGTAAACCCGTACCTATCATTTCATATGAGTTTAGGTCCATTCTGATTTTTCTATAATGTTAAAAAAGCGGTCAGAGTTTGTTTTACAATATTTTGAAAATATCTCATCAAATTATTGATATTTTTTGAAAAAATGGATTGTTATTAACATTTATTTTTTATGAGACCTTCGCAAGGGTTCAATGATCCCAAAAAATTTCTTTCGCCATCTTTCTTGATAAAAAATTGTTTTGCCCATCTGCATTTTTTAGCCTTTTCCGGAGTTCTGGATAATCTGTATGTTAAGGATTTTTCGACGGCCGTTTTTGCGAAAAATAAGGTAAAAAATGGTAAGAACCATTTTTTTAGATTTCGAGGTGATCTTCATTTTTTATCTGAACAAAAATTCTTTAGGGGCAATTTTTACCGAGTTTCCACGTCGGAATCGTGATAAACTTTTTCTCGCTCAAAAGCATCCGCGAAGACCTAAGAATTGCGCCACAAATGAAAACTACAGATTTATTTACAGCTTTGGGTACTTTTAGGTCTTTAGTTACTGGACTAAAATGTTAATGATAAATGTCAGTAATATTAGATTGACCAATAGTTGACAACCTACTGCCCAGTCGTTTTCCATTAAAGTAGGCAAAAATATAAGGTATTACATTTTAAAAGTCAAAGCTAAGGATTACTTCTGAATAAATTGAAGTAGTCCCAAACATATAAATAGGTCGAAATATGCATACCTTTCTCAAATATTTGAGAACTAAAAAAAAGATTTTTCTTTCAATTATTTTACATACCTATTTATTAACATTTTTAAAACATAAACCACTTGGTGAATTAGGGTCACTTACCATTTGTTTGTTTACGATCGCGAAATACTCTAAATAGAGCTAATATTTTTTTTACCACTTAAGGCTTTTTTTTTTTAATTAAGCTTATTCCCTGGGTCTGTGATGCCTATGTCTAAAACTCTCGTGTTACAAACAAAAATATTTTTAGGTTTTGTTATAAAATCAAATCATCATGTCATAATAAAAATAATGTTCTTTTTAATCAAGGTCGTCTAGGATTTTCAAAAATTTTTGTCTATAAAGTGAGACTTGGGACCCACACCAAATATATATCAGATGCTATTGGCCTCAACAACACTTTGGTAAAGAAAATTTTCATTTTGGAATGTGCGAAAAAAGTTAAGTTTTCTGGGACCGCTTCTTCCCTCGCCAAGATAAATCTAAGTATCAAAAGTGAATCCTCCATTTATATTTTTTTGTGAATTTAATCAAATTTTTTCGTCAAATCCCAAATTTCGCAAACATATCTGCATTTTTCGTGAAATTAGAGGCATCTGTAATATTTGCATAAGAAAATTGTTTCCAAAGTGTTTTACTTGAGGCCAATAACATCTGGTAGAGTCTATACGAAGTCAATCTGAACAGCATAAAAACTGAAACGCCGGTTAGAGGCGGCATTTTCTTTATAAGGCATGGGCGTGCAGCATTTAACATAAAATAATGAAAATTTATTCTCATTATCTATAGTTACGCGGACTCATTTTTTTTATTAGTAGGTATTATTTAATATAAGAAATATATAAGAAAACACTCACCCGTTTATGATTTTATTTTATTTCCTATAATTGATGAAAAATCAAAATTCACTATCCGAATTTTCAGAGCTTGAATCAGAATTTGGGTTTATAATAATGGGGTCAATGGCCGGTAAAATACAATATTCATTTTCTTTCACTATGACATGCTGAACACATTTCATCCATAAACCACTGTCATTTACTTCATTAACAACTGCCCTTATATTTTCTAGTACGAAAGCACTGTCAGTTGGGGATTGATTATATTTCCTTAGTTTGTTCTTGACTGCAGCCCAAATCATCTCAATGGGATTAAAAACGCAGTAATAAGGGGGAAGACGTAAAATAGTATGACCATGTGCTTCGCATAATTTGTCGATAACATATTCCCTTTTAAAGTTCTCTTTTTTTATAGCTTCCAATAACACCTTTTTTGTAGACTTTTGAGGAATTTCCATGTTTTTACTTTCCATAAATTTAAGAATATCATCCTTCTTTGTGTTGCTATTGGTAACTTTGTTCTCTAAACGTGAATGATAAGATGCATTGTCCATAACAATGACAGAATTTGGAGACAGGTTCGGCGGCAACTGTTCAATAAACCACTTTTCGAATAGACTGGCGGTCATATCTTCATGGTAGCCAGCCGATGAATTCTTTATATTTTTAGCTGACAATAAGAAAGCGTTAGGAACAAAACCTTTATTGCTGCCTGCGTGTAATATAATTACTCGTTTTCCGCGCGAACCAGGGCCCCTTTAGTGTACACTTATTACTATTATCCATCCAACCATATTTAACAAGATCATGTGTGTCGAACCAAGTTTCGTCCAGGTACACTATCTCCCTTTTTAATTGGCGATATTTCTTAATTTTACGTAAATATTCTTGCCGCCATGCTACGATACGAGACGATTCCATTATAACCATCCTTTGGTTTAATTTTTTGTACTTGAAGCAGCAATCTAGCAAAATATGGTGTCCAAAGATTTATATTCATAATCTGGATAATCCCGAAACTTATCCTGAATCATTTCTAATGTTGGGACTTTGTTTTCTTCGTAAAATTGATAAACTATTCGGCGTATAACTTCTTTGTCGCCTTTATCAACTTTTTTAAGCTTCTGGTTAGCTCTTTTTCGCTTTACGGAATGGTAGATGGTATCTCCTTCTCTAATAACTGTGTAAATTGTAGTACGAGTAAGTTTAGTGAGCTCACAAATCCTTTTTAAAATTTTGTTTTGTGATGCCCCACGATTTTCACTTTTTAAGCAAGTGTAAATATTTAAAATAAGTTTCTGTGCTTGAACATGTAAGTCCTTATTTAAAAATTCTGACGGCTCCGTCATGAAATCGGCTTCTACATTGTCCGTTTCATTATCAGAAACATCAAAAGATCTCCACAACGCCATCTTGATAAAATATTTAAATGACAACAGTAAAACAACAAATATTAACAACCTTAACAGTAACAACAGAAATAACCACGCTAACAATAACAAAACAATTTAGAAAAATACGACACTCTTAGACACTCGCTAAAATTCAAAAGAACGAAGAATAAACCAATTTTAATTTCTTATATTTTGATCGACAAGTCATCAGCACAGCACTGATAAATTTAGCCGACAATGCAAATGCAGGTCCCTACAGCGGGCCAGACATTTTTTGATATTATTTTATTTTTGTGTCCATGAAACATTATTTGACCGACTAGAAGCGGCTGTGCATGCGAGAAAATATTGATATGGGGTCTAACCATCATAAAGTTGGGTCCAGTTGGGTCATTTTTATTGGGGATTTTTTGGTGAATTGAGCAGTCCCGGTATGTGAGTCTTTTATTTAGCTGTTCGGATTGACTTCGTATTTACTATATATATTTAGTATGGGTCCCATGTCTCACTTTTTAAATAAAATTTAAAATTACTGTAAATAATTAACAATAATATACCTGTTTGCACTTGGCAACCCTAATGTTGCAGCTGACAGAGAGCTGGCAACCATTTTTTTCTATTTTTTACATCATTTTTTTTACAATGGCGTAAAATTTATTAGAAAAACATATAGTTTTAATTTATATCAGAAAATTATTTTTACAAAAATTAAATACAGATAATTGCGGCTAATTTTTTATAGGCAACCTATCGCTAATCCATTGCATACTCACTTAACATTTATTAACAATTAATTTTATAAAAAAAAAACAGATAGCTGCAGAATCGAGCAGTGGGATTCTATACTATGATTGTTTATAATTTTAATATTTAATAATATTTCATAATACGTAAACCACTCTATCATTTGTTTCAGGATAACTCAGGCTCTTTTGATAGGCTTATACCGCTACTTAATCAAAACGTTGGTTTTTTGGCAATTGACCTTCCTGGCCATGGACTTTCTTCAAGACTTCCTGCTGGTATTTACTATCACTTTGTAAATTATCTTCTGCTTGTTAAATATATATTGGATTATTTTCAATGGCCTAAAATATCTCTAATGGGACATTCCATGGGCGGTATTACTTGCTTTATATATACCATATTATATCCAGAAACCGTCGATTTCGTAGCGTGTATAGATGGCGCCAAACCATGGATACAAAAAAATCGTATTCAGTCCATGTCTAGATCTGTGGAGAAATTTTTAAAAAATAACGAGTTTGCAATGGATCCGAAAGAACCTCCGGCCTACACTTTTGAAGAAATGAAACGGAAAGTTCATCAGCCACATGGAAGATCAATATCCATAGAATACGCGCATTTAATTTTAGAACGGAATATTGCTCCTTCTAAGATTCATCCTAATAAATTCTACTTTACTAGAGATCCAAAGCTAAAATCTATAGACTTTCCTAACTTTTCACAAAAAGAATTAGTAGAATATGCTCAAAACATAACAAGTCCAATTTTTATCGCTAAAACTAAGTCGGGTTCATATTATGAAGTAAAAGAAAACTTCTATGAAGTATTAGATGTTTTAAAAATATCCAGTGCTGATTGTGATTTCCATTATATAGAAGGAACCCATCATGCACATTTAAATAATCCGGATGAACTTGCTGGTTTCCTGACACAGTTTATTGAGAGACATAACACTGAAGATAGGTCTAAAGGTGGAATTACAGACAAGTGTATCTATTATCACTCAAAAACCTAATACAGGCATTAAAATACCGAGTTAAAAAGTATCTATACAATAATTAAAACTTATTTGTGGCAACAAGCTGTAAAAAAGTAAGAGGTGTAAAATAAATTATAATTTTATCTTCCAAGCAATTTAATGTAATAAAATAATATGTTTGTGAATAACTTACTAATTTTGGTGTTAATTGTATGCGTTTTAAAAGAGGTAAAAAAAAACAATTAAAAAAAAATATCTTTGGGATGCTAAATTGCAAGGAGTGTTATTTTTTTTTTTTTTTTAATTTTAGATATAACATTTAAATATTATAAATTAAAAATTTACTTTGAAAAATGATGCATCTAATGGGTTATTTTCTTTAAGATCGTAACAGGGGAAAGACGGAAAATATATAAATTCAAATATAGATGTTAGATTCTTGCTAATAGCCATTTATAATTTTTGATCAAAAAATTTTAAATTAAATAAACTGCAAAAACAACAATCATTTGTTGCCCATTTTTTAATAAGTTCTCGTTGGGCTACTCGCCTAAAAAGTTTCCAAAAAATGGGACCACTTCGGTCCTGGTCTAGGGGTATAGTGAACTGAGCCTGCTCAGTCCTATTTACCCCAATGCAAGATCCTCCAAAATAAAAAAGAAAAAGCAACTCAAAAAAACCTATCAAGAAATTTTGGTCCAAAAATTTATGAAATTCTGGTAGCTTTTTAATATTTATGACATTTTGTCATATATTTTTCATTATATTTTGTTATTGCAGTATTACTAATGTCATTGCCTGACACTGCATGACAAAACTTAATAAATAATAAAAAGCTATAAAATTTCCCAAATTTTTAAATTAAAATGCCCTGAAAATTTACTGTAAGTTTTTAAAAGTTTTGGATTTTTCGGGTGGCTTTGACTTTTTTGTTTCAGGTGATCTGCAAGATCAAAGAGGCCAATAGGACTGAGCAGGCTCAGTTCCCTATATCCCGGCACCAGGACCGAAGTGGTCTCATTTTTAAGAAACTTTCCAGTCGAGTAACTCAACAAGAACTTATTAAAACATGAATCCGCCACAAAACCATAAAACCTATTTATTGCCCATGTTGCAGGAGACTATAAAAAAAGATTTATTGTTTACTAGCTATTTACGTTATAACTACAATAGGGCACTCGCGTTTAGAGATACTCTGTGATCACGAGCTTCTTGACAGTGTTAACACATGCAACATGCTTTATTACACATAGACTCGGCGCGTTATTTAAAAATACGTCTCCGCATTTTTACGTCTGGTATATGATTGGGGAAAATAAAAAGCCACTTTGCAAACCAGAACTAACCATGGCCGACTAAAACTTAGGGCTTTTGAATTTGTCTAAATTATCCTTACATAGAAGTTATTAACAAAATTTTTATAATTTTTGATATATTCTCCGGGTTTTTTTTTTAAACTTGTTAAATTTTGTTTA
>JAHBCN010023863.1:0-12252 GCA_019359885.1 Listronotus oregonensis | reverse complement strand
AAAATAACGATTTTTATGATACCTTATTTGAAAACAAAATTGTCTTTTAGGATATGCGAACGAGCCACCCTGTTCCATTTAAAAAAAAAAATCAAGACTATAAATGGACTATGAAATTTTTCCCCCGCCCGGGGGAAGCCCCAAGAAAACAAGAATTAAAAATCTATTTTTGGCTATTTGATTTTAAAATTTTCCATTTCAACGTAGTCAAGCACTTTAGACTTTAATTTAAAATCAAAATATTTGAAGCAAAAGGAATACGTATTCAGAATGTCATATTCTATCAAGAGAAGAATACTGGGGCCCCATTTAGAAAGTAAAAATACAAACCCATTTCCGAACAGGTCTGAAAAAACAACTGAATAGATAAAAAATTTATATTTTTTTTAAAATATCAACATCCCAAAATTTTTTTTTTTATCTTAAAAAAAAAAAATGGTATTTCGGCTGTAAATTTTGGTTATAAAATTTAAACGTAGAAGGGATTATTTACCCCCATTTAGATTGAAAAAAAGTTTGAATTTATTAGGATCATATGTCAAAAATTTAAATTTTTAAAAGCAAATGCAATCCCAAAAATTTTAAGACTTTTTCATTGTTTTAATCGAAAAAATTTTTAGCTTGGTTTTATATACGAAAAAAATAAGGTTGAGGGTGGCCCGAGAGACCAAACATTAGCTGATAAACCAGACAGTAATCTGGGGAAAAACGGTTATGTAAATGTGCAAATTGTTTTAAAATTTTTTTTTTAAATAAAGCTGGGAATGGGAAAAACGATTTTTTAAAATTTTGTTATTTTTCTACCTAAAAAACTAAATACCAGGTTTTTAAAACCCTTTTAAAAAGGCAATTTTTAAAAAAAAAAGCTTGTAAAAAAAAAATACAATTTATATTTCTTTAAAAATGGACCTGAAAAAAAATTTATCCCAGTTTTTAATGTTAAGTTTCTTAATCTATTTTATTATAAATATATTACCTAAGTTTTACTAAAAAAAATTTTTACTTTTATATTTTAAATTTTTTTTCCTATCTGGATTAACCGTTTTACGGAAATTTTTTAGTAAGAATATTTCTTTTTTTAGTTTTCCCGGGGAAAAAACCTTTTTTCAAAAAATTTCCAAAAACGTTCATTTTTGTAAGCATAGGCAGTTCAATGTTTTATATCCATATTCTAAGGTGCATCTAAAGCAGTTTTAATTTTTTTTGTCTACACTGTGTAAATTTTTTTTTTAAAAAAAATTAGTTTTTTTGTTGTTTGTCATTTTTAAAAAATTTTTTTTTTTATTTTTTACCATCTTAGTTTTTAAAAAAAAAAGCAATAGATGCAAGTGGTTTAAATCCCCCAACCCTTTTGACCTGAATAAAAGTTTTTTTTCCCCCCCAATTTTATTTTATTAAATTTTAAATCATCCAAAAAATCGTTCTTTTTGTTATTTTTTAGCGTATCGGCCCATTTTTTCCCCACAAAAGTGAAAAGAAATTATTAGCATGGTATGGGAAAAATTAACTACGAATGGAACATAGAACAACTTTTGGGGTAACTTTACAACTTTATGAAATTACTAGGGTTTTTTGATAATTTTAAAAAGGTAAGAGGGATTTGGCTTTTAGGGGGAAAGATACAAACGGACCCCCTCTTTTAAATTTTTTAAAAAAGAATACCTATTCCTATTAGTGGGGGTGTAATTCAGGGATAGGAGAGTATATGGTGGCACTCCGCGTTCTGGAGAGTTAAAACATTTAAAGATCTAAAACCGACTTTTATAAATTTTCGTGAAATTGCCTAAAAAAAAAAAAATTTTTTTTTCCCAAAAATATTTACAACTGTGTAGTAATGTCATATTTGAGAGATAAAAAAAAAAAAACCGGTTAGTAAAATCAATTTTTAAAAAAATTATATTTTTTGGGGAAATTTCAGTATTCATAACACTTTTTAAAAGGGTACACGAAAAATAGGGGGGGCAAATTCAAATCATCAGTTAGTTTGGGAGGTTAAAAGGGGGGGAAAAAATGGCACAGTACGTAACATACAAAAAAAAAAATTTTTTTATTTGAGAAATTAAAATAACATTTCCAGTTTCCCCTTGGATTTATTAATTTTTTTTAACCGAGTTTTTTTGTATTTTTAAAACGTTTTTTTTTATTTTACAGCCAGTAGGGGGCCCTTTTACGAAAAAAAAAATTTTAGGGGTTGGGGGGCCAGAGACCAAACAATAGCTGATAAACCGGGGTATTATCATGGAAAAAAAAGGGTTAATAAATGTGCAAAAGGTTTTTAAAAAATTTTTTAAAAAAGCTAGAAAAGGGAAAAACGATTTTTTTTTAAAATTTTGTTATTTTTTTGGGGACCCCCCCAAATACTAAATACCGGAATTTTTTAAACTTTTAAAAGGGATATTATTGTTAAGTCGGAAAAATTTTTTTTGAAAATTTCTTCCGATTTTGACCAAATTTGGATACGGGGTTTTTCCGATTAGAAAATTTTTTTCGTTTCGTTTTTGAGATATTCATCATCAAAGTTGAAAATCAAACTAACCTCATTTTCACTTTTTTTCCCCTTTTTTTTGTACGAAATTTTGGGGTTTTTTAACCAAAATGGCACAATATTTTATAAACACGTTAAATTGCGAATTTTTTTTGGGCAGCAGCCATATTTGCTAGTATAAGGGTTTGGGGGACGTTGGGGGGGAAAGGGGATGTTTGAATTTTTAAAAAAAAAATTTTAATTTTAAAAAAAAAAACAATTTTTAAAAAAAGGGGGAAAAATTGTGTGCCAATGATTTTAAAAAACAAGAATTCAAAAAAGGAGGAATAGTGCAAAAAAGGTTATTTGGGGTTTTTAACTTTAATGACTAATATCTGGGAAAAGAAAGTTCCGGGGAAAAAAATTATTTTGAAAAATTTTCCCCCAATCAGCCCCCAAAAAAACCCCGATACCAAACGGTCAAAATGGGAGGGGGTTTTTTTGGGACAATTTTAAAAGTCTTTATCCCCTTTTTTGGTTCAGAGGGGGCTATGATTTCTCGAGTTTTTTAATTTGGGGCCCCAGAATTTCAGGCAATTTTCGGGTCTTCTCGGGTTGTCAAAAAATTTAAATTTTCTAAACATTTATAGCTTTATCAGACAGCCGGTTCCTTGTTTTTTAAAAAACATCTCCAAAAAAACATTTTGTTTCTTTTTTTAGTTTAAGTAAGCTTAACTGAAAGAAAAACTTTCCCTCGATTCCAGATTAGGCCCCTTTTTCCGTGAGTTCAAAAAAAGGGGAATTTTTTTTTTATTATAGATTTTAAAGGGGCCCCTGCATTGGGGCTTTCATTTGGAAACGCCTTTAATTGTTTTTTTTAAAGGTTTTTAAAAATTCCCTTTTTGATTTTCCTTCCCCCCTTTTCGGTCATTTTTTGTTTGTTGGGGGCCCGGATAAAACCATTACACCCCCTTTTTTTTTTTATCCGATTAAAAAAATTTAGTAAATTAAAGGTTATTTTATTTTTGGGTTTGGGGGGGTTTTAATTTTTGCGGAGGTTTAAAGAGGTTTTTACCCGAATTTTTTTGATTAAAAACCCCAATTTTAGGGGAAAAAATTGATATTTTTCCTTTTTTTTTGCAGCACGTCTTTTTGCTTCTGCAGTTAAAAAATTTCATTTCCCCCCACCAACGCCTTTTAATGAAGTTTCCCAAAAAATATAAATTGATTTTTTGGCAGGAAAATTTTTTTTTTTTTCCCCCTTTTTTTGGGTTTAAACCCCATCAAGTTTTTGATCCCTTTTTTTTAAATTTTTAAAAAGCAGCCAATCATCGTCAGCTTGGGGAATTTTTTCATTTTTGGGGTCGAGTAACAAAAGTTCACCCAATTTTTGGTTCCCCCGTGTTTTTGCAGTGCTAGGGAAATTTTGAACTTTTTCAAAAAAATTTTTAAAGTTTTGGTCGTTTTCCAGAAAATTCACATTGTTTATGTCATCAATAATTTGCGGTCAAGGTTCTTCATTGGATATATTAGATTCATCATGGTTATCAGTGCCCCCGGCCTTTTTATCGGAGCCTGCTGAGTTCATCATCGCTGTTTCATTTTTTTCCCCTAGCAGCTGGACTACTGATTTTTTTTTTGCAAATCGTGTCAAAAATAGCTTAATGGATGGCAGGTTTTTTATACATAGAATCATTTCAAAGGGTTTTTTCCCCAAATTTTTTTTAAAAAACGTTTGGCCCCCGTTTGTTACAGCAACAACATCACTCTCAAATTTGACTAAAAAAAGTTTCAAGCGTTCCCCCACTATTTGTCTTTCTTCTGCGGCAAAAATTTTTAAGGGGTTTTGACAAACCCCCAAATTATAATGTGTTGTTTTGTAAAAAAAAATAATACAAAAAAGGGTTTTTCGTATGCTCGTTCATCGCTTTAAATACCCAAAGGGGGTTCCCCGAAGAACAGATATCTGAAAGTTATTTTACTTTCTTTTTCCTTTTCCTCATAGTTTTTTTGATTAGTTTTAAACATCATTAACCCACCTGGGCAGTTTATACCCTTTTTTTGCAGAAAGTGAATCACGAATAAATTTCCCCTTTTTTATTCCATTTATGGTAAAGCCGTTTTTTTCAGTCAGTTTCGCCAATATTTTCCCAATGATTGAATAGGTGAAATTTTTGAAGTTTAGTTTCTGTTGCCATACTTTCATCCCCGGCCCTCCCTTTTTTGTTTTATGCCCGATTCTTTTTGGGGGTCTTGCATTTAATATTGTTTTTGTGCAAAATGTCTTAAACCCGCCAGTATTTGAACCCTTGCGGGCCCTATTTTTGGGCACTTTTGGCACTGCGCTTTTTGCAGAAACCTTATTTTTTTAAGTATTTCCAAATTTTTTATGTTTCCCCTCTATTTTTAAAAATGACTTTTTGGGGACAGTCTATAACAAACGCAATTCAAATTAATAATAAGCCTTAGGGTTAAAAAGTAATACATTATAATTCAGGGGGGAATTTTTGGAATATTTGTCTTATGAGTTCCAAAAAATAAAAAATTAATTTACAATTACTAAATAAGAAAAACATACCCCAAAACTTTCAAAAAAATAGTAGGTAATTTTTTACGGGCTTTAAATTTTTCCATTTAAAAAAAGAAAGATACCCGTAAAATTTTTAAATCATTATTAATCTAATTTTTTAACGTCGGATTATTAATCTTGATAAAAAATATGAATAAAAATAATAAAATCAAAAAAATTACCCTTTCGTTTCCCCCAAAACCCTTTTCACGTAATTCACTAAAAAATTGCCTGTACTACACTTTGTAAAAGTCTGAACTCAGAGCGAAAAAACAAAAAACAAATAAACGGGTTTGGCCCGTGCCCGCCGCCGCGCGTTTGAAACAAAGGCAAACGCAAAAAATTTTATTTTTTTAATTTTTTTTTAAAAAAAAATTTCTGAGCCTTTGGTTTTCGAGCCTTGGGGTTTCCCCCGGGGAAAAAGCCTTCGATTTCCCCGGGAATTTCCCCGAGAACCCGGGGGAAGAACCCCGTTCAGAGATTCAAATGGAGAGTTGAATTTTAAATACGCGGTATACGAAAATAAATAAATTAATTTTTTTCATTACTTATTATAAAGTTTTTGTTTCGTAACTTTATTTTTTTTTCCCCAATCCATTTTCCTAAAATCAAATCGTTAGTTCCAAAATTTTAAAAATTTAGCAAAAAATGGCCCATTTGATAAAAAAATCAAAAATTTTTTTTTTTCATTTTAAAAAAAAACTTGTTCTTTTACTTTATTTTTCTTATTTTAAATACAGTTCTTAGAACTGTATTTCCGTTAATAGGGGGTATCGAGGGGCCCGATGAAAATATCATACAAATTTTTAAAAAATTTGGGGGAAAAAATCAAAATTTTTTAATAAGAAAAAATATATTTTTTTCCCCAAAAAAAAATACCTAAAACTTAGTTTAAAACCCATGTTTCCCCCAAAAAAAAATATTTACCCCCCTGTCCCTTTATATTTTTAACAAACCTTTTTGGGTTTTAAAAAAATTATTTTAAATTTATTAAAAAAATTTAAGCTTTTTTTAAATTTTAAAGTGAAAATAAAATGACAAATTTAAAAAAAAATTTCCCAAAATTTCTTTTATTTTTTTAAAAAAAAAAACGCATTTTTTTTCCCCCCGTAAAGTCTCGCCCCCCCCCCCATTTTTCGTTCATTTAAAAATCCCCCCCCAAAAAATTGACCCCCAAAAATTAAATAGCAGGGCATTTTTTTTGGGGAAATGAAGTTAGCAATAAAATTCCCGGGGGACCCTTTCCCCCATTGGCGGAAAATTGACCACGCCACCGACTTTCTCAGACGTGTCAGTGATTGTAGTATCTCCACTGGTAATTTTTTTTTAACTTGTTTTTAATTTTTAAATTTGTTTGTAATTTTATTTACTTTAATTTTTACCCCAAATTGCCGTGTTAGGTTTTTTTTTTGTTACAACACTTTTTTTTCTGATTGTGTTAGTTTTTTCATGAAAAGTTCTTCCTGCCGTATTTCCCTTTTTATCAGTTGCCAGGGTAGAGTTTTTTACGTCCAGGGTAGATAAAAAAGTTCTTATTTTTTTCACGTTTTTTTTTTTACGTTAAACCAACATTTTGTTTAACGTTTGTACTATGTAAAAAGTTTTAAATTTTATTTTTAAAATGTTTGTGTTTTTTTCCCCCTTTTTTTGGGTCATGCCCCCGGAAAAAAAAACTAACTCGTGATCGTCTTAAAAAAAAGCCTAGAAAGATTAAATACGAACCCAAAAAAAAATGCCCCCCAAAAAAAGTATTTTTAAAAAAGAAAAAAAGGAAAAAAAGAAAAAAAATTACCAGCAATAAGGACATTTACAGCCTATTTTTAAGCCTTCCCACAAAAAAGGGGAAATTTGCATTTCCAATGATCCCCTTCACAGTACCCTGAAAAATAATGTTTTACGATTGGCAACAAAATTACAAAATTTTTATCCAAATTTTAAAATTTACGGGGAAATTTCCCCATGAAGGCGGTCACGGCAAGAGCGCGCCTGATGGAGGGGGTAAGGGGAAAAAGGACTGCGGAAAATTTTTTTTGGGGAGTGGGAACGACATTTGTCGCTGGAAGATTTAACGAAGGAAAAAAGTCCCAATATTAAAGTGTTGACCATTGATGATGAAGACATTTCGAAAAAAAAGAAGAGAAACTAGAGGTTAAAAAAAAAGTAAAACTTTTCCCGGGGGGATTAGGGGAAGGCCATAAAATTTAAAGGGGAAAAAATTTTTTCCCCAAATTTTTTTTACAATAAAAGCAAGCCTTTTGATCTTGAAGTATGCAATCATTTTGTGCTTGGCATTTGGGGTTTCCCACCATGAACAAAACCCCTTTTTAAATTGATAATGTATATCCAAAAAGGGGAATCTGAGACGAACCATTTTTAAATTTAGAAAGTCAAAGAAGCTGAAAGTTTTTTTGCAGTCTTGTTCTCAAAATTTAAAAAAAAAGGGCCCCGAACGAAAGCAAAAAACGCTCAACATCTGGGGTTAAAAAAAACTTTTTAATGGTGATTTTGTTTTGGTGGGGACTTTTACATAAAGGAAGGGGAAATCGTTATGTAGCTAGGGGATAGAAGTTGAAGATAAAAAGGGGTTAACTTATTTTTGCAAAATTTACAATACTGGCAAAAACTTCAGAATTGGGGGACAACGATTTTCTTTGCTTTAAAATGGGCCCAGACCCCAAAGGAAAAATACCAAACCCCCCTTTTAAAAAAAAAAGGGCAGAGGATTTTTTATGCTTATGACAAAAAAATTAACGTCTTTGAACAGGGGATCTTAATTGTTTTTTTTTTTTAAAAGTTTATTTTTAAAAGTGGAAAATTTATTTTAATATAATGTTTTTTAAAAATTTTTTTTTAAATACATGGCAAAATATGTGCAATTAAATAATTTATTTTTTTTTTAGTACGTTTATGTTATTTTAGAAAAGATGTTATGTGATTTTTGTAAGCAGATACTAAATTTATGTTTGTTTAAAAAACCCCCTTTAAGTTACAACAAGACTGTATGGAAATTTTGGTCTGATTTTTTTTTTTTTGTTATAAACTATCACAAAATAGTGAATAATTAAAATTTAAATTTTTTTGAAAATAAGGTTTTTTTTTTAAATTTTTCTTTTTTTCCCGAAAAGTAAGGTATCCTGCCCTGGCCTTCATGTCTCTACCCCAAGGGGTTTTTTCCCCTTTTAAAAAAAATGTAAAAAAAATTAATTGACGGGGCCTTCTTAAAATAGCATAAAAATACCTGATTACATAAAACTATTTTGAAAAAAAAAATTTTTTTGTATTTTTTATCACGGGCCTTTTTTTTAAAATCAGATGGGTTTTTAAGTAATAATTTTTTTAATGTTAAAAGAATGGGAAGGGTAACATCTTTGTTTTAAAAAAAAAATTTAGTAGAAAGTGCCGCTTTTTAAAAAACGTCACCGTTATTTAAGAGGGCTTTTGGCGGTCGTGACTTATAAAAGCTGCACCCAATTTTTTATTTACTTATACTAACTTTTGTTTTTTTTTTAAAAAACCTAAGAAAAGGATATTAGTCAAAAAATTTCAAAATAACCTTTTAAAAGCGTTATCGAGGTGTTCTTTGTTTGAAGCAGTATCAGGTAAGATAATGCCAAAATTTACAGTTGTTTTAAACATCCAAAAGGTTAAATGATCCGGGAAAACACTTACCTTGGGGGTTTTAAGAAAACAACAGGAAAATTGGATCCACCCCAATAGTTTAACAGGGAGCTGCCATTGAATATTCTGAAATATATTTAAAACCAACGTTCCAATTTTTAAACAGAATTTTAACTAATATTTCAAAAAATTTAATTTGCCTATTTATTTAAATAACATAATAGTCAAAATTCATATCTATATTAAGTGGTTTCAAAAAAAAAGGGCTGCCTTTTTGAAAGAAAAAAAAAAGAAAAAAAATTTCGGTTTTTTATCCCAAAAAAAAATTTTGGGTGGGGAAAAATTTAAACCAGGCACAATTGTGCCATGGTTCAATACAGTGTTAAAGTTTAGATTTTTAGATAGTCAAAATAAACGCAATTTATTATTATTTTTAAGTAAGTATACTGGATTAGTAAAACGTACTGAAACTTTTAAATATCTCCAAAACCGCTAAGGTTGCAGTTATAAAACTTGGTAGCTGGGGGTTTTTAGGTATGCGGAATTAAACAGTGTTGTCAAATTTTCCAATTTCGAGCTACACGTAATCATTTTATTATTTTATATGGAATATCTTATTGATTTTTATTGCATTGAATTGCGAGTCCCAAATTTAGTAAGACTCTAAATTTTCAAAATTCTATCCCTACTTGTTACTGAGATATTACAACACAGATTTTCAGTAAAAAGTGCAGAAAATGCTTTAAAACCGCTAAAGCTGCAATTAAAGAATTTGGCATCTGGATGTTTTTAAATATGCTTAATTTGCATACGGGCATTAATAGTGATGTTGGCAGTGCTGTCAAATTTTACTAAAAATACAGTGTTGTCATATTTCTGCAATTGGTAGAGATAAAATTTTAAAAATTAGTGACTTTGCTAAATTTGGTACGCTGTTTTTGTTGCAATAAAAGTAATTAAGAGCATTTAAAATAACAAAGTAATTACAGAAATCCACAGACACAAAACATTTTAATCTTATCTTTAACTGCTTTAAAAGTATGTAATCGCTGCGGTACTTTTAACTGAAGATGCGGTATTATGAAATCCCACTATCTCGTAAAGACAAAATTTTTAAAATTAAGGAACGTAATAAAATGGGCACGCACAATAAAATGCAAGAAAAATAATTAGGACATTATAGTTAAGATGACAAACACATTAACTGTAGCGAAAGCGAGTAAATTTGGCAACAGTGATGATATCACTATTTAATTCCGCATATCCAAAAAATCCCGGATACCAAATTGTATAATCGCAGCTTAAGAGATTTTAAAGATATTAAAAAGTTGCAGTATTTTTTACCAACCCCGTATAATAGGGATCACCACGAGGTAACACATTTCGTTTTGATATTTCCCTTTTTAATTTATTTATGATTAAATATGTGCGTTATTAAAATATTCCTAGGCAGTTATATCCATCATAAAAAATAACGGCAAATTAAGTACCGGGTTATCCAACGAGGACTAGACAGGCCGTTCTTTTAATCTTTCTGTACTGTTATGAAAAAAAAAACTAAAATAGCCAAATTTTTCCCACCGAATCTAAAAATGATGAATAAAAAATAATTGAAAATCAATATTTTGTACGTGATCATCGAATTCCTGATTTTGATCTAAAATGACATTTTTATTTTTCTACACTTTGAAATCGAGAAAATGTTTATCTCCCGTGCCATTAACACCTGACAGCTTAATACGGATACCTGTTCACCCTTTATCAGGTTTAAAATTGTTTATATTTTTCACGAAATAGTAACAAATTAACGTTAAAAAATTAAATATTTATTGGAAGACCGGCTAAGTATTGCAAAATTATATTACAAAAATCGAGATAATACTCGAGAAACAGAAAGAAGATTTTTTGAAAGTTCTCAAAAACGGATTTCAGTGGATACAATTCTCAGGATTCGGACTCTATTTAAAAGAATAAAAACATTTAGAGATGGGCAAAGAAATGTAAGCAGAAAGTATAAGCAGAAAGAAAGTAAGAAATCGTATTGTTCAATATTTTACGATATATTCGATGAGTTCTATTCCGCAGGCGTTAAGAGAAGTAAGGTATGGTCCAGGATTTCGAAGGGTGAGTTATGGAATAGTTTAAAGAACTATAAGAACATTGGCACCAAACTATCCTTCCCATATTCTTCCCGTTCAGTATCTAACATAAAAACAAAAAGAACTTTTGTTTCTCATTTGTTGTTTCATGCCAATATAAAAGCAAGACGAGGACGACATAACATATAAATATCCTAATCCAAATCCTATTAACTGATAGAAAAAAAAAGAAATACAAATTAATGGGCAGCAGCTAACCCTGATAAATATAAATTGGTAAAGTTTCAAGATGGGAGCTCACTTAATTTGTGGTGTGGGACGTTAGCAAATCAAATTATTGGACCAATATTTTATCGTGGTTTTTTAACAGGCCCAAGTTACTTTTTGAAAGATTGCGATTGCAATCTACAATAATATTATTTTTCAGTTAGGAATAAAAAAGGATTAGTAAAGGGCGCTCCACCTGATGACGTTCGAGAAGTGAATTTAAATGGCCGTTACAACAAGTGAATTGGCCGTAACAGAACATTTCATTGGCCACACAATAGCCCAGATATTTTATCAATGGATACAATTTTATGGGGTCATTTAAAAAATGAACTTTATCAACGGCCCAATAGAAATATCGATGAGTTGCAGCAAAAATTTGTTAATGCAAAAAATAAAGTGTCAATTACTGTTATCAGTATAAATTAGGAGTTTAAAAATGGTTATTTATTAACGTAAGTTAAAAATAATAATTAATTTATTAAAAAAATCCGTAAATAAAAATGCATTTTTTAAACGTTTGTCACGTGACACAAAACGCTCCTGATTGGTCGAGTTTATGATGACGTCACCTGCTTGTAAACACTGTTTTCCCTACTTGTGACATATAGCTTTCGAAACTGTAATAATAAGATTTTTCTATATTAACCATTGGTTTTATGTGATTTATTTCCAATATTTTACAAATTCTGTCAAGTACTTTTACCATGGACAACGGTTTTGTAAAAGCAGACAGCAGAAACCTGCCCCAAGTCGACGCAATCATGGTCGGATTATTTTTTAAAAATAATTCCGACCCTTATGCTTCAAAGCTAAAAAATGTGAAAACAGCAAAGAAAGTATAATAATACTTTAGTGGTAACTAAAATTATTTCATAAGAAATTGAAATAATGATGAACTTCCACAGCAAGCAAGCGAAAACTTTCATAGGTAATAATTATATTTTTGTGCAATGTGTATATGTATAGTTTGTCCAAGCTAACATTTTTGTGTTGGCTTACATGTTCAAAAACAAAAATTACTAGACTCAACGTCAAAATCAGCTGATTGGCGTAAATCACCCAGTAATGGATTAACGGCATTTCAATTTTTGTATTAATTTTTTTTGTGTTTGGGTGTGTTATTTCGTGTTTTAAAGTAATAAGTGAGATTAGAGATTACTCTGCAGTGTTTTTATTTTTTTTGTGTGGACTATTTGACATTTTTTATATTTAATAATTTATTTTATTTTGAA
>JAHBCN010023862.1:0-12306 GCA_019359885.1 Listronotus oregonensis | reverse complement strand
TGTTTATAGTAACAATTTGATTCAATTGCATGCATAAAAATAAATCTTTCTATGTTACAAATAACGATGTGTATATTTAATTTAAATAAATTTAAATGAAGATTTTAAATTCTCAAATTAAAACAATATAGTATTGGGGATATACAAAGTTAAGATAACCTTAAACTAATATTATTATGCTTAAATTTAGTATATTCTTTTTTCCGTGCAGATCTAAAGCCCGTGTGACATGGTCACATTTTGGATAGTATTTCTGCGTGCAGAAATAATATCAAACATATTTACCCGTTGCATACACATACTTTTGAAATCAAATTTAAAATCAAAAATATGAGCAAACAATTTAGAACACGTCCTGGACCGATCGGTCGCGATGGAGGGGTGTTATACCCACTCACTTTAAACCTACCTCCCCTGTCGTCTCGCTCTCTACACCAGAATCCGTTTTCGCATTACTTCAGTGTAGGAGTCTGTTTTAGTTTCGACTTTCTTTTTCTTTGTTCTCTATAATGTACCGAATAATTGAATGAGTTTCTTTCCAGGTTTTGATTCCATCAGATTTCTCATCATATTAACAGCATCAAATGTTCTTCCAGTACCCCTCTGGTATTCCAATCTCGTTCGTTCCCATTTGGGGCTTGTGAAAAGGGTGTGTTCCGCATCGTCGATGTTTGATTTACGATAAAATTTTAATGGCGTCTTAATAATATATACTTAAAAATATTTGCAAAAAGCCAATCACTTTTTCCGGGGTTTAACAATTGGCAATCATGAAAATAAAAGTTGCGCGCAGTTCCTGTACGCACAGTACCTGGTGTACCCAGGTAAGTCAGGCAATCAGTCGATTATACTTACTCATATATCCTATCGAAACAACAATGTGAAATTACTACCTGAATCAAACACTACATGAAACCAGTGTCAAGTACTCTTCGACTATATGTAGTAATTTTTACATTTTTTCTTTTCTGCTATTTGCAATATACGAAGACCAATCCGGGTTTTAAAAAACACTGTATAATATTGTGTTATTATTATTATTATTTTATGGTTTTAAAATAAATATATTAATAGTTTAATTCAGTAATTATTTTAAAACTGGTAAAAATCGAAAACTAATCAAACAAGCACGTTTATCTGTTATTTTATTGATCTAATTCTACGAAATACTGCTAGATTAAGGTAATGTCTGGGTAACCCATTTACAGATAAAACAAATATGCATTTCTACTTTTGATTAATCCTTTCTACTACACCGTCAGCAAATATGGCTAAAATAAAATTTTACGCCAGCGGGAATGGCCTCGCCCAACTTGCAACAACCACTATTTTAGTATTTTAAGCAATTAATAAGAATTAGCAAATTTATTGTTGCACGAACCCGTTTCAGAAGAATGGACGGACTAATTTATCAATATTTGGAAAAATCGTATTCGTACATTAGTTTTAGGTGTTTTGTTTGACTAGAGGCGAAACGAGTTATACTTGGGGACATGTGTTGCATTAATAATATTTTTTGTTTGGGTAAGGTGCCTTTATTAGGCAATTCTCTTTGAAATAGCAACCTGTAGTAGCACTCTGTATCTTTCAGATTTACCGATGAAGGAACAGATAGGCAAGCGAAGAGATAGTTATCGTTTTGGCATTCGGTACTCAGCAAACATTTCTTTATAACTTTGACACCCGTTCAGCATATTTCGCGAAGTGGTATCGGATAGAGATATTTAGTATAGATCGAACCAAAAACATCGTTTTTATAACTTTTTGCGAATAAACCAGCGAGGAACGGACGAGCGAATTAGAAGTACAAAAGTTCGTTGGATATTATATATATAATATTAAATATATATTTATAAATATAATAATATATATATATATATATATATATATATATATATATATATATATATATATATATATATATATATATATATATATATATATATATATATATATATATATATTACGCCCAACAGTCATTTTGGTGCCGGAGAAGTAAGAACTGAATTTATATATTTTTGATGCGCTGATTTCAGAAATATCTTCCTTTTTCGTAGCAGCTCTAGTTTTTAAGATACCCCTCTTAAAAGAATGGGACATTTTTTAATTCTATAGATTTGAGGATATTACTATTACTATTAGTTTTACCAACAACAAAAAACAAAAAGTATTAATTAGGCTATTTATTTACATTATATTCATAAACTATATACACATACAAAAAAAGGAAAAAGCACCTAATAACACAAAAAAATACAACTTCATACTCATCACCAAAGAATTTTCTTTTATACGCCTTTCTAGCATGTGAGCCTTCAGAACAATCTCGCTGAAGCTCCAACAATAGTCGGCCATCATATGACAATCCCATCTTCCTTAATAACGAGTCTCCATGGTTTTAATGTCCTGATGGGATCTTTCTCCCTGTTCTTCACTGAAGTCGCCTAAGTTTTCTGAAAACCGATCTAAGTGACTGTGGAGGTAATGAAGTTTAATGCTCATGTTACAGCCAAGATTATTATATTTTGAAAGCATATATTCTACTAGTTCTATGTAATTCTCTGCCTTATGATTTCCAAGAAAATTTTGTATTACTTCAACAAACGAACACCAAGCATTCATTTCAACTGCGTTCATCGATTTTGTGAATTCTGGATCTTTAACAAGCTGTCTTATCTGAGGAACATCAAATATTCCAGCTTTCAGTTTTTCTGTGCTTATTCTAGGAAATGCATGTGACAAGTATCCAAAACATTGTCCATCTTGATCTAAAGCTTTAACGAATTGCTTCATAGCTCCAACTTGATATGCAAAGGTGGCAATATTATTTTTTCTCTTGCAACTAAAGGTTCGTTGATTACGTTTTGTTTTCCTTGAATTATGACATTTCTCAAAGGCCAATCTTTTTTATCCCAATGCTGATTTTTTGCCCTGCTGTCCCAAAGACAAAAAAAAGAAGGATATTTGGTATATCCGCTTTGCTGTCCAAGGAGAAAGTTTACCATTTTTAAATCCACACATATCACCCACTAATGTTCTTCAAATTTAATTTTTTTCAGGACTAGTGATATTGTTTGGTATTCCTCTTTTAAAGAAGTAGAATGACCAATGGGTATTGATCCAAATTTATTACCGTTGTGTAAAAGGACACATTTCAAACTACGCTTTGAACTGTCAATAAAAAGGCGCCATTCATCTGGTGTGTATTTTGATAAACCCATTTTTTCCAGTAGGCCTCTTATATCGTTACAGAAAACCAAGTTATTTTCTTGAGAGAAAAAGGGCAGCAAGTCTCTGCCTCTTTTACGGTAAAATGTAATGTTAGTACCTGGATCTAGTAGATTCTTTTCTTTTAATCTAGAGGCAAGTAATTCAGAAGCCTTCTTGGATAGATTTAGGTCTCTAATAAGATCATTTAGTTCTTGTTGATTGAAACGTTGGGGACTTCGAACATCTGCTCGAAAATCACTGTCGTTATCGGATTGCAAATGCTGAATTTTATCAGACGTTGAAGTTTCTGTGACATCTTCTGGGAGTGTAGGAAGACTACTGAATGTTGGAATGGGTATTTCTTCAGAATGTGGTACTGGCCTTCTTGCTGAATCTAAGTCAGGATATGTCCATTTTTGTTTATTCTTACGATTAATGCCTTTAATATTGATACTACAAAAATAACAATCATCTGCTTCTCTCCAAATCATTGGTACTCCAAACTTTAGGCTGTTCCTCTTTCCCATTGACCATTGCCGCAAATGTTCAATGCATGTTTTACATACTAAATGTGGAGCCCAAGATTTATCCTGGTCTCCCAAGTGGACGCCAAAATAGGCGAGGTAAGTTCTTTTTACAAAGTCGGAAATAGGTTTTCTGTTTTCTTTAAAAGTATATTCACCATATATATAACAGAAAACGTCAGGTTGATTTAAGCAACCACGTCTACTTGTAGATGCCATAAGTTAAATTATTTTGTTTCGACACAACACTGACCACAATGAACTACAAACTGATATCACAATTTCACTTAATACTTATAAAGACTAACAGTAAAATGAACCATGTAAGTGTATAAGTATAAATAAAGTAACAACCCAGGTAGCGAAATTCGGTCGGGAGGGTTCGGCAGGTATCCGAAATTTGGGTTTTACGATCATGAGGATTTCCAAGTACCTAAATAAGGTAATTTTTTTTCATTTTTAATGGTACATATAGATTTTTTCCACTGAATTTAAATATAATATCAGAAATTACATTTGAGGGCTAAAAAGGGCTAAATACACCCTCTTTTTTTACCACCTATACCCCTAAAACATACATTTCGCTAAAAAAAGTTTTTCCCCATTTTTAATGATACATATATGTTTTTTGGGTAACTAAATTGGAATATGATATTAAAAATTACATTTGAGGGCTTAGAAGAGCTTATACACCCTACACCCCTAAAACATACATTTCGCTAAAAAAAAGTTTTTTTAATGGTTCATATAGGTTTTTTGGGTCACTAAATTCGAATATGATATTAAAAATTACATTTGAGGGCTTAAAAGGGGTAAATTCACCCTTTTTTATACCCCAAAAAAATCCCGTAAAATCTAAATCTGCCATTATTTTTTGATATGCATTAATGCGGCCCAAAAAAAATAATAAGACGCAAAAGCACAAAAGAAATTAAAATAGCATTTAAGTTCATAAAAAAAAAAAGAATTTAAAGACATGTAAGACAAAAAAAGATATCGTTTTTAGGAATTTCGTATTAAAAAAATTTTTAAAAATTTTGGAGCCACATTCTAATATATCTCAAAAAAAAAAAAACAAATTCGTATTTTACTGGAAATCCAATCCAACCTCTTGATTATCGTTTCTGACTTGAGATTTAAATTTAATAACCCAATAAACCTACATCATCCCTTCAAATTAAAAAAAACAGTAATTTTACAGACAGAAGTTAAAATAGGGTTAAACTAACCAAAACTAACCCTTCTTATTATTATTCCTGGTAATAAATTTGAATTCAGTGGCCCAAAAAACCTATGTACAGGGTTTTTGGCTACATTTTGAACGGGGTCTACACGTGTTATCTTTAGGAATATTTAAAAAAGTTAAATACAAGAGTTTTATGGTTTTATCTGAACTACTAGGATTTGCTAAGAAAAGAAACAAATGATAAACGACAAGTTGACAAATGAACATCAAGTTTCTTATTTTTAATGCAATGCCCTATATATTTTAACCTATTACAATAGACAATTTTTTTCTGATTTCAAAAATATATAGTTTGCCTATGTTTGCATTAATCGTTTTTGCAATATTGAAATTTTTAGAATTGAATTTTTTATTATTCAGACCTCTTGCGTCTTAAAAATATTACAGTCATTGTCACCGCAATAAAGTCTGTCAAATTTGATAAAATTAATGAGTTGGGAAATTAGATTTCTTTATTATGGGTTATTCCGAACAAGAGAAGTTAGATATAGTTAGAATTTATTATAGATTTAATAATTTAAAACTGGCACGAAATCAGTATCTAAGAGAGTATCCTCAAAGAGTTACTCCATGCAAAACAACGATCCATTATATTATTAAAAATTTTCAGCAGAGAAAAACTGTTTTTAGGAAAAAAAGAACTATAGCAAGAAAAGAGGAGCAGGATTTGGAGGTTTTGCTATATTTTCAAGGTAAATATAACAGTATTAAAAAAAAGAATGTTTAATAGCTACGTTTTCATATTTTTAGAAGATCCAGAAAGATCTATACCAGATGTTGCCCGTATTGTCAATAAATCTTGGTGGAAAATTTATGAAATTTTAAATTATTACCATTATAAGCCCTATAAATTTTTACCGGTTCAAAACTTAACCGAGGAAAATAAAATGCGAAGGACCGAGTTTTGTCAAGAAATATTGATAAGAATACAACATGACCCTAACTTTCTAACAAAAATTGTTTTTACAGACGAGGCGACTTTTACAACTGCCGGAATGTTTAATCGCAAAAATAAACATTTTTGGGCTACTAAAAAACCCTCAAAAAAAAACAAGTTGTGAAAATTCAAGGGGGAAGATCTGTCAACGTTTGGTGTGCAATGTATAGAAATAGGGTTTTAGGTCCTATAATATTTGAGGGGAACATGAATGGTCAAAAATATCTCAGGCTTTTACAAAATGACATAGAAAACCTTTTGGAAGAGATGCCAGTAATTAATTATAACCAGATTATATGGCAGCAGGACGAAGCTCCTGCTCATAATGTGGTTCAGGTAACAGAATTTCTTAATAATAAATATAATTTATGGATTGGAAGGCACGGTCCAATACATTGGCCACCCAACAGTCCTGATCTCTCCCCGTTGGATCTATTTTTGTGGAGTTATTTAAAGAATAAAATATACTATAATAGATGTCACACTTAAGAAGAACTTACTCAAAAAATACTAACAGAGATTCGAGAATTAAACCATTTTAAACCACAGTTTATACTAGATGCGATTAGACATAAATTGAAAAACAATATTCAGGATTGCTTTAATAACGGTGGTAGCTGGGTCGAATAAGTTATGTGTTTATGATACCTAATTATGTAATTTCAAATTAAATGATTATTTTAGTTATTTTTAAAATGTTGTTTTTTTTAACAATATAATTAACTTCCTAACTCTTTAATTTTATTAAATTTGACAGACTTTATTGCGGTGACAATGACTGTAATATTTGTTGTTTTGTTTAATAATATAGGTATTTTATCAAAGCCCACTTCGCGTAACTAGCTTAGACGCAAGAGGTCTAAATAATAAAAAATTCAATTCAAAAAATTTAAATATTGCAAAAACGGTTAATGCAAACATATTCAAACTTTATATTTTTGAAATCAGAAAAAAATTGTCTATTGTAATAGGTTAAAATATATTGTATTAAAAATAAGAAAGTTGATGTTCATTTGTCAACTTGTCGTTTATCATTTGTTTCTTTTCTTAGCAAATCCTAGCGGTTCAGATAAAACCATAAAACTCTTGTATATATTTAACTTTTTGAAATATTCCTAAAGATAACACGTGTAGACCCCGTTTAAAATATAGCCAAAAACCCTGTACCATTAAAAAGAGGGAAAAAACCTTTTTTAACGAATATTCCAATTTAGTGACCCAAAAGACCTATATGTACCATTAAAAACGAAGACATTTTTTTTTAGCGAAATGTATGTTTTAGGGGTGTAGATGGTAAAAAAAGGGTGAAGTTAGTCCTTCTTAGCCCTCAAATGTAATTTCTGATATTATATTTGAATTCAGTGGCTCAAAACCTATATGTACCATTAAAAATGACAAAAAAAAACTTTTTTTTTGCGAAATGTATTTTTTAGGGGTGTAGGGTGTAAAAAAAAGGGGTAAAAAACACCCCTTTTCGTAGTATCCAATGTCCCTTTCCGACACTGTTTCTAAAGAAAATGCAAAAGGTTTCAGTTCGATTTATGTACTTCCAAAATCATTTTAAGGTGAATTACAGATTTACCCGGACTATACAGGGTGCCACAGATTCGAGTGCATGCATGGGGATCTCGGAAACCGTAATAGATACGAAGTCAGTTAAATTATGGCAAAGTTGCGCATTTAGGTGCCTAACAACATGCCGATTAGAAAGTTGTAAAATTCTGAGAACTTCCGGAGATATCCGGAAAAAACGAAATTTGCTGATTTAATTTTAATTTTTTTCTGACGTTATTTAAAGAGATATGCAAAAACAAAAGACACTTTCTCATGGCCACTTCTTAAGCTCTACAAAACAGCGTTGAGAGATTTTCCGTACGACGTTTTGTTTTCGTTAGATCATCATCAACTTTATTTTTTTAAATACGGACCTGGGTTTTTTATTTAATTTTTTGTGAAGCTCTTATTATCCCAATTACAAAAATGATAACACTTAATATTTATTAACAAATATGGAACGCCCTATAAGAAATGATGTGCGTTCCTTGTCTTACTCATTGTCTCTTATGGAAAATATGTTTATTTAACAGAAAAATATAAGTGTTATACATCATTGTAATTGAAATTATAACTGCTTCAAAAAAATGCAATAAACAATTGAGTGCCGCATTTAAAAAAATAAAGTTGATGACGGTTTAACGAAAACGAAACGTCGTATGAAAAATCTCTCAACGCTGTTTTGCAGAGCTTAAAAAGTGGCCCTAAGAAAGTGTATTTTGTTTTTCCATATTTCTTTAAATACCGTCAGAAAAAAATTAAAACGAAATCGGCAAATTTCGGTTTTTTTAGGATATCTCCAGAAGTACTCATATTTTTACAACTTTCTAATCGGCATGTTGTTAAGCACCTAAATGCGCAACTTTGCCATAATTTAACCGACTTCGTATCTCTTACGGTTTCCGAGATCCCCATGCATGCACTCGAATCTGTGGCACCCTGTATATTAGTATAGAAAATCAGAAGAAATATTACTGATGAAGTTACATTATAAAAGAATCTCGGTTTTGGTTATTAAAGCACATTTAAGAATTCAAACTTTTTTTACCAAAAAAAGAAACGTTTAAAAGCTGAATCAACTATCCATGCATACTTAAAAATCATCCTGTATTTATAACGCATTTTTGAATGAAAACGTAACTTGCAGATATTGTTAATTTAATCTTGGCGCCTGGCCTCGAGGTCATGTTCATGGAAGAGGTCCAAAAAGTTTAACATGACACTATACAATAAATATTAAATTAAATTACAATAAATATGGGTTATATAATGGTACTGCATGAACAAGAAACGTATTTTTGCTCGGCAATGCGCCACGGAACAAAGTTCTAAAAATAAAAGACAAAATCTCCGCAAAAGAATTATTTTATTATTGATTTTAAAACGGATTAGATTTTGGGCTAAAACTTGTTAAATCCGTTAGAATTTAAATTTAAAATACCTTTTTAAAAATACTGTTTGTCTCAAAAGCAAGAAAAAATTTGTATACGCTTTTTTGTTAATAACTTAATTGTTATTTTAATCTTATTTCAAATTAATTCGTCATAATAAATTGAATAATGGAGTTTATATCACTGTACAGGGTCTTTGATTATATTTACGTGGCTTCTGAGGTCTTTATTTTTAAAGACAGAAAATAATGTTTTTTATAAAAATTGTTGTAGGATTTTTTCCATATTATCTTTTGAAATTATCAGTAAAAAAATATCGCAATCAAAAAAGGGAAAAACATTGGCAACTTCTATTTTTTAAATGAAACACCCTGTATATTATGAAACTACAACGAAAGATCTTTTTTTCTGTTTTCAAATATATATACATTGATGATATTTGATGAACCATTTTGAGATATTTTAGGTTAAATTATTAATAAATTACAAAAAGTTTCATATTAGTATCAAGAAACCATGGAAACAATAAAATTGTTATGTTGCTGAATTTAGTGAGGGTTTTCTCTGGACCAATAATGTTTATTTTTATAATTACATTCCTGCAAAAGTAAAGAAAGCCCAAGTAACACAAGATGGTCCTTTATATCATTTTCTTCTTTATAAAAGTTTTATAAAGGCGTCTAAAGACTTTTAATATATTTATAAAAGTGTTATTTTACACTAAATAGTTTTTTAAGCAATATGGCTTTTTAATATAGTTGTAAAAACTTTCTTAAAGCTAATTAATATATCTTTTATATGCTTGCTTTAACAAGACTTTATAAAAGTGACAACCCCATCTATCAGAGAGTTTTTAGCGTTCTATCTGCATAATTGCTTTATAAGCTACCATATAAAGCACAAATAAAACCTCAATTGTGCCATTAATTTAAACCTTTTTATAAAACCCTTATGGAGTAATTTGCGTATGTTTCTCCCAATGCTTTATAATTAACGCCATTATAAAGGTATTTTTTAAATGCTTTGTTGATGTGTGTTTCATACTCATAACTTTCTAAGTAAACATGCTTTATTACTGGAATATTGTAGTTATTTAAAAGGTTTTTTTAAGTAGTCAGCAACGAAATAAAATTTCTATAAAGCAGGCATACCCAGCGGTAAGTCATTCGGCTATTTTGTCGTGTGTTTTCTAAGCTAAGCTAAACTTATTGAAATTGACAATGACGAGAAACGGGAAAACTAGCTATTAGAATTAGAAAATTAAATCTCAAACAATGACTTGCTTTTAAGAAGTCGGTACACCTACTGAAATTAAAAAAAATATATATTTTTTATTAAAGAGATACGAAAATGAGCCAGGGTGTTTCAGGTTAGCTATATCTTCTTAAAGCACTTAGTAGCTATATTAAATAATAGGCTACCAAACATTTTACCGGCAGATCCGCGGATACTGCTTAGCACTCCACGCAAAGTATTCGTTGCCGGTCTTTTGGGAGTTTACACGTCAGCCGTATCGGCGACGAGATTTGCAGTTGCACAGATTATTTTGATAAGAAAAATGTATAATGAATGTTTTAAGACAATTAGCTGAAACGACAAAAACGTTATATCTACAGAAATAGTTAAAATTATTAGATAAGGAGGTAATGCATGCAATAAATCTTAAAATAAATAAAGGTACATCAAACGTACAAATAGCCACTAACTGTTTAATAATGCAATAATGTGTTGTGGCACCCTTATAGAGCCAAAAGAGATATAACAACGCGATTAGCGCCCTCTGTACATTATTCGAAGTTCTAGAGGGTCGCACTAATCCTTTTATAAAGCTGTTATAAAGCAAACCCATAAAAATAGCTTTTTAAAGGCCTTTTAATTGAATATTGAATATTGCACGTCGCCATTTAATTTTTCTCAGGATGTTAGGGCCGCCATTGTTGCATAAAGCAATTAAATTGCATATTATTCCTTTCATCTCTAACTAATTTGTGTTTTAATAATTTTTTCGGGATTAAAGTATGGAAATTTAACATCTAGTAACATTTTAAAGGTTAAAAATAAAAAACGACATAAACAATAAATGTTTGATATAATTTTTTTCAATCCAATTTTTAATTATTTTCAAGGCGCTTTGATAAAGATAGAGCTAAACTATATATTTTATCAGAAAAAATCCATCGCAAGTGAATTTTTACATTCTGCATATGCGAAACTTTCCTAAAATGAGTTACTTATTTTAGGTGTAATATATATGTATATCGTAGATCAGTCTGCTTTTATTTCCAGTCGTGTTCAATAATATAAAAAAGAATCGGCAAGGGCGACAACCATAAAATACCTTTTAAAAAACAATTTTTTTCCAAGTTTACTTATGCAACTGAAATAAAGTATTTATTCAGCAAATTGCTGTCAACTTGCTACCGGCTAGTGAAAAATGCGCATGTCTGACAAGCTGTTTAATCGAATATGTAGCTATCTAGTAACATTGCTAGAGTATATATAAAGTATGTACTTATAAATCCGTTTTATTACTGATGAATTTTGTACCATAATAAACCTTATTTATAATGGCAAATTATAACGCTTTAATAAATTAGCTGTATAAAGTGTGCCTATTTTGGGTATATAAACACTATGTTAGGTTTGAGAGAACGTTGTATAGAACAAATAATAAAACATTGGGCTGGATAATTTAGTGATGTAGCGGTTCTCTCAGCTTTTAAAAAGCAAGTTGTGTTACTTGGGAGACTTGTCGGAAAATAGGATTGTATTTAAAAACTTTGGATCCTGCTGCATAAACCTAGCTATTTTCAATGCATAGGTACTTAGGTCGGTCCTGCATGTTTTGTTCAGGAAGATTCTGAATAGACATAAATTTATAAGGATAAAATTGGTAAAATTTTAAGGTTAAATAAATTTTATAATTTGTTTTGTTAAGTTCAGATGCCGCATCCGAGATTGATATTTCAGGATTTTCTAAAATTATTAAAAGTAGTTAGTGCTAGTCCAATAGAAAGAGTATAATAATTATCCTGAAAAAACGAGGATATCCAAAACTTTGTTTTCATTTCGTGCTGCAGTCCTTTCTTCATTTTAAAGCTTTTTCGTTGAATAAACTTTCTTACTATGTATTTAATAGTATCTATTGATGGTACCCGTTGTTAAGGATATAATAAGTAGTATTCCCTTTGCACTGTTCCTTTTTTTTTCGACAAAATATTTTTTTCTTGAATAGCCCATTGACACAAAAGCAATACAAACTACTTTTAATAGTTAAAATGATAAATTTCAACTTTTTACAATATCAATACGTCAAATTTATTAAAACAATTTTATTGTTTTCATAGCTTTCTTGATACTAATATGATTTTTTTTAAATTTATTTATATTTTAAGCTTAAATATCTCAAAAATGGTTCATCCAAATACCATTAATGTATATATA
>JAHBCN010023861.1:0-12295 GCA_019359885.1 Listronotus oregonensis | reverse complement strand
TTTAAAGTGAAAATATATCCTGAGAATATGAAATAATTTTATTAATCATTTTGAAATATTTCTTTTAAGGTGGCTTTCTTCAAATAAGAATCGTAATCTCAATTTAAATAAATATAAATAAAAATATTTGATAATATGTTTTTTCTGTATATATATATATATATATATATATATATATATATATATATATATATATATATATATATATATTTTTATATATATACAGGGTTATTCATGAGGAAATGTCAATACTTCAGGTACGTATTTAGTTTACAAAAATAAACATAAAAGTCAGTCAAATATGGGTCCGCAAGGCCTTTGTTTCCAAGGTACAGGGTGTTCACCACAAAGCTGACATGTGCTTAGAACTAAATGGTGGAATTTAAAAAAAAATTTTTTTGCTATAATAAAATCAGATGCGTCGTAATTTTTTTAAATCCAAATATCTCGAAAACGGTTGCACATATCAATTTTAAACAAGTACACCTTTTTGACGTAAAAATGACAAAACAATTATTTAATTTACTTAAAAATGTAATACAGGGATGTACCAAAAAGTTGTGATTGTTCAAAATAGTAAAAAGACGTGTAGGTGGCTCCCCCTACAAGAGAGAGCCGTAATAAAATTAGATTCAATTTCGTCATACCAAAAAACCCCCGGATACCAATTTTTACTCCATTATTTACATTATCATAGATTTTATTTAAAAAATAGAAAAATTAAATAAAAACTTTGACACCCTGTATTTCGAATATATATATATATATATATATATATATATATATATATATATATATATATATATAAAATAAAAAAAAAAAAAAAAAAAAAAAAAAAATTTTTTTTTTTTTTTTTTTTTTTTTAAAATATAGTGTGTCTACTTAAGTTGACAACATATGGGAAACTTTTTTATTATTTATTTTACGAAAAAAGTTATTCTTTATAAAAAGCTCTGCATACTCTGAAATCTAAAATTCAATCAACAGATATAAAATTTTATCGATCTTATACGAGGTATGCCAAAAAATATGAATTTTGCTCAAGAGTAAAGTACCTTTATATTTCACAATTTCGAAAATTGTTATAATAAAAAGTTGTTCGGAAGTAAAAACTATGTTTAAATATACAATTACATCCTTCTAATTAAAAATAATTTTTACAAATTTTGCTTTCATTTCGACTAAATTTTATAATGCTTTCTATCAAATTTTGCTAAATACAACTGATGTTTTGAATGCTTCTGTAAAACATTTCTTGTTAATCATCAGATATTGAATTTTTTTAATCCTATGCGAGGTAAGTCAAAAAATATGAATTTTAGACAAGGGTAAAGTCCCTTTATATTTAACAATATCGAAAATTGTTATTATGAAAAGTTGTTTGGAATTAAAAATCACGTTTAAATATGCAGATGCATTAATTTATTTAAAAAAAAAATAAAAATATTTCTTGAAACATCTCTACCCGAACAACGAAAATTTAAGTGTTATTATTGTACATATAATCCAGGATGCTGTGACAAGAAATGTTTCAAACTAGCATTTAAAACATCAGTTGTATTTAGGAAAATTTGGTAGAAAGTATTATAAAATTCAGTAGAAATGAAAGCAAAATTTGTAAAAATTATTTTTTTTAATTAGAAGGATGAAATTGCATATTTTAACATAGTTTTTAATCCGAACAACTTTTTATTATAACAATTTTCGAAATTGTGAAATATAAAGGTACTTTACTCTTGAGCAAAATTCATATTTTTTGGCATACCTCGTATAAGATTAATAAAATTTCATATCTGTTGATTCTTCGGTTACACCGTTTGCGAGTTTGATGCAACTATATTTTTAAAAATTGTTATTTATTATCGGCTTAAGGCAGGGTTGCAAGGATTTAAATCAATTGATTTTAATCACGATTTAAATCACTTGATTTTTTTAAATTTAAATCATGATTAAATTTGGGTTGTGAAGAAAAATCGAAACAAAAATAAATTACGTTAGTATAGTAAATTAATTTATTACAAGAACACATAGATAGAAGTATTATTGCAGAAAATATTCAAAACAAAAAACAAATTTAATTGTAATATTTGTAAAGAAACACTAGTTTGGCAGCTTTTTCAGTACCTAATCGATTGCGTAGTTTAGAGTGCACTAAACCAAATGTTGAGAATATCCTCTCTACTGATGCAGACGAAGCAGCTGCACAGAGCAGTTGTGTAATTATGGGAAGTTCTTTTTCAATAATATCTGCGTTTCGTTGTGATTTCCATCAGTCAATAGGTTTTACGCTTTTCAGGATATTATCTTGAAACATAATATCGTTAAAAGGCTCTGATTTGGCAAGAAACTTGATGATTAGTGGTAATAAACCACTATCTGGATACAGTTCTTTTGCAGTTTGTAATGCAATATTTTTTTCAGTATATGTCAAACTTGGTGTTTTTGTTGGGTCGATAAGAAATGCCAGCAAATGATACGGGGTTAACACATATTATATCGATTTTTAAATTTTTGCAGTTGATGTAATGTCAGATTAGTTTCTTCAAAGTAATCTTCTAATATTTTAAATTGCTCTACAACATCTGAAATAGTGGCGTCGGTCTTTTGCAACCTATCTATGGCAATGGAAATTGGCCTAAGAATTTTGAGGTAATCTTCAGCACTTCTCTTTAAATGAATGTTTGAATTTTTTTCACTGATAATAGTGTCAATCTTTTCTTTGTGTTCTTCACTGATTCTAAAAAGTATGGGCCATGATTCGGTAAATACTTACAAGCAGTCTGCAAGCGAGTTCCATCGAACATCACTAGGTATGACTAGTTTTTCGCCTTCTTCTTTGGCATATGTTGCAGATGCAAAATGATTGTTCCTAAAGTACTTTACGATTTGGACTACATGCTCTTATATATCAACGATTTCCAAATCTTTACATAATAAATTTAGTATATGTGTAGCACAGCCATATGCTTTTATCAGATGCCTTTATTTCATTTCGCATTGCAGACATGTTAGCTGCATTATCTGTCACGAAACTACTCACTGTACAATCATACTCGGTTTTTAGTTTGTTTATAAGGGTTGCTGCAATTTCTGTTAGGTAGTCGGATGTATGTGGATGCCCAGTTGTATCTACAGAAATAGAAAAGAGGAGCCATTTTCTGCAGTAACTGTTGCACATACTATGGCTCATTATGCACATTAGACCATCCATCGAGTGAAAGACAAACGTTACTTCTAGACAACCCCTTAAAGCATTTGCTTCTTTCTTCGGTATATATTTGATCAAGCAGTCTGCCTGACACATCGTTTCGACTGGGCGGTACATATCCAGGTCGCAGTAGTGCTATAGCTTTCTTAACTTCGGATTGCTCCAGGCAGATGAAACTGCTATTAGTTACATAGAGGGCTCTGGCAATCTGCTTATCAATTTCATTTTTGGCAGGCTTACTAGTACGTACAACAAAAGACATTAGAGATCCAGAAGAAGTTGTGTCAGTAATGTACTGACGTATTGTCAGTATTACATTCTTTTCTTTTTTTGTTTACTGGGATTGAAGAGGAAACTGAGTTCGACGTACTTGCTTGCTGAAAGTTTTGTTCAGTTTGAATTTGTGACGTATTTATGCTTGAAGTACGTTGTACCTGCAATTAAAAAAAAACAATATGAGGCTTCAATTGTCCATAGATGATAGATGTATGTAAAGTATCTAAGAAAACACATTGGGTCTGGTGCGCTTTATGTGTCACGGAATTTTATAATTTTTCTAGCTTGGTTTGATAGAGCCCGTCAAATAGAATCGATTTAATTTAAAGCAAAAAATAAAAAATCGTTGAATGAGCCACTTTTGAGAAAAAAAAGGTGTTGTGTTGTCATAGTTACATACCTTAATAGTTACTTGGATAAAAAAAAAAAAATTGTATTTTTTCAGAAAATATTGTTCATCCAAGAATTTTTGTTGCAAATAGTGTTTAGTGTTAAAAAACGTATCAATTCCAAAGCATTTTTAAAAATTGTGAAATTTCGTGACACATAAAGTGCACCAGAAACCAACACATTGATCACATTGTTGTAAAAATAAGTTTAAAAATTTCCAAACATGGAAAATTGGAAAATATTTCAACACCATTTTTAAAAATTAACAAATAATAAAAAGGTACTTACGGTTAAAACTGATTGTGATTGTGATAACGTTGACGAGAATGACGAGTCACTATAAGTATCGATAGTATCGATGTCTTCATTATTTACATTTTCCCAGTGCTTTTTCATCCTCTCCAAAAATCCTTGCATTTTTACATGTAGCGCGACATCCCGGTTTTCCCTCCGCTTTCCCCGATTTTTCTTTGAAAAACTGCCAGATAAGGTCTTTCTTTCTACCACTTCTTCGAAACGACATATTCAAAAAACTATATTTTATATTTTACACAATATCAAAATTTTCAGTTAGCCGTAAAAACAATGCTCGCGCGCACAGATCTTAACTAGGAAATGACGCCCGTCCGCGTTCCTCCCCTTTATGTAGACCGGTAAATCTGCGTGTTCTGATAGGAATTTTCAAGAAAGTGCAAGTGCTTTCTCGCGGTATATATTTAATATAAGAGTTTATAAAAACGAAAATATTAGGAGATAGGAGAATGTTTAAGAATAAGGACACGTTACAAACTTCGATTGTGCTATTTACAAAAAAAAAAATCAAAAGAATCATGTTTTTTTTTAATCGCGATTTTTGATTTTTTACAGCTACTTATATCTGGAGATATGTTTTCAACAGTGTTGCGCCCGCACATTCGAACGGAACTCCATGCTGGGCACGAACTGACCATTACTGGCCAAAATTAGGGAGATTCCACATAAAGACGTCGTCAACTATTTTATATCAATAGGTTGGACGACGCAGTGAATTTCCCGCCTACAAGAGGAAACACAAAGGACCTACTGAGGTCTAGGTGCAATGGTATATTACCACCCTCTGAACATTCAGATCAGAACAGTGTTGCGTGTCCAAACCAAACTCAGTGTTGAATTAAAAATGGAAGAGACTGTTGCTGCTGGTGTTAGTGCTGCTTTTAAGATAATAGCTGACCATGCCCAAAAGCGAAAAGGAAGGTGGTGGCAGGGAGAGTTTTTAATAACTTGGACAAGTCATGTCCCACAATGCGGGAGCAGCTCTTAGCAGTTCAGTTAGCTTTACCACCAGCTCTTTTGTCCATATCATGTTTACTATAAGAGATAGGCTCCTAATTACTATAATACTAATAAAATATGCTGAAATAAATAACGTACCTACTAACCTATAAAGTTTCACAACTGATTCTACGCTACTTGTTGACAAGTTGAAGTTGACAACACCGTAAACACTGAGCGATGTTTTCCATTTGAGATGGAAAACACGGATACAAGCAACAGCCAACAAATTTCTTTAATATTTTGCCGCACGATGTTGCCGGGTATCCATCAACTGTGGCTAGTTGACGGGATACATATTGACGACACCAATATTAACAGGTTGCCTACGTTTTGTTGGCCGGTTTGTACTTACCTTTAGATTTATGAACAACAATAAAAATAACAGTTTGTTGTAAATTAACGTTGTCATTTTAACATTTAGTGCTTTATCATTATCAAAAAACCGTACAGCGAAAAAATTAACCATGAGTTACACTCACAAGGAAATAGTTATCAAAAGGTATGACATGTTCGCTGCTTAGTATCCGAATAGACCGATACCCGAAAAATTAACAGTGGATAGGACTATCAAAAAGTTTGAGACAAAAATCACAGTAATTAATAACTGCAGATGCGTTAAAGTCGCCAGCTATGATGACTTCACCATTGAATTCGCGTATAGCGTTTTCAGTGCTAGCTAGCTTTTGGCGAAAAACACTGATCTCTTCATTAGGCGAAAGGTGTGTGTGTATATAATATGTATGTATGTACGTCATTAGTTGCACCAAGCTACAAAGATTTCATTTCTTAGGTCCTGTCCCATAATAGGCCAAAACTAGAAAAAAAAATAGTCTGTTTGTTATTTAGAAACAGTTTGCACTATTTTACACTTTTTGTACACACCTGGTTCTAATATACACCTTTGATAAGAAAGCTTACGTATAAAAAGTGTAAAATAATGTACAGTATTTCGGAATAACAAAGACCTTTTGTTACATACAAGAGAAGTCTAGACTCTCAGGTTTATATAAAAAATGCTGACTCCATGGGTTTTTACATTTTACTTCCATTTAATATTAATGTGTCAAGGATAAAAATTTAGTTGTAGCTTATAGGTACAATTTTTAAGGCAGCATATTAAAATATATCACATTATAAATTACTTAACGGTTTATATTTGTGTTAACTTTTTTATCTATTTAACTCATGATGATATATCATAACCACTGATATCGATAGATCCTAACATCTCTATATTAATCCAAATGGGTTCACTGGCTTAGCAACGCCGTTTTCTTGACAGTCTCTTTGTAGAAAGAACTTATTTACAAGTCTAAAAGTTTGGTGTACAGGGATAGTTTTAGCACCTTTTTATTTATGTTAATCTTTAGTATAAATAAACAAAGGGCATTATTCTTATCTCCTCCGGCTTTGTATACAGTAAGTTTATTGGTAATGTAAACGCAATCGAAATTTCCTGCCATGTAACTTTTGTGTTACAGTTTTTTTTTCAGTTATTCGCTTTATACTGTTCCTCTAAAATTTATATGCTTTTTATGTTCCGGATGTTTCAAATTTGACCCTTACCAATTGAATTTTGGAAAACTCTAGGAGAGACAAAGACGGTAAAATTGGGGCAATGTTGCGTATTTAGATGGCTAACAATGTAGTGGAGAGCCTGGGGAATTCGACCTCAGAATGCAAATACGTTGAATATATTAATGTAAAACCTTCTGAATTATTTTAATGGATAGAATACTAAATTTTTTCCCCTTTTTTTGTTGTTTTTTTTAGATTTATAAAAATTTTAAGAAAGAGATTATCTAAAAATAAAACTCGAGTCAGGCGGAAAGTAATGCAGACAGATTGATTGCTGAAACAGCAATGAATTTACAATCGACAAATAGAACTAGGTTTCTGAAGACTTCAATGTATTGGTTAGTTTTCGTCAGGTAGAACCTGCATTAACTCCAAATGACCGTGAAATTTATTATCCAAAGCCACTTGAAGGAAATCTTGCGCATTTTTTTTATTTAAAAGCTTAGAAAAATCGGTACCAAAATGAAAAGAATATATTCTTTATACGACGTCTCTTTTTTCAATAGAGTAAAACCAAGTTTACTAGAAATTTTGAAAAATTTGACGCAGCTAAAGTATATAAATATGTTAATAAAGATCCTGACAATATTTATTAAGCTGGTGTAGCACGCATTTTGTCTTTATATATGCTTTCAAAAATTGAAAGACTTAAATACTTTTGAATTTTATTCTTTTCTGAAAGACACAGCTCAAAACACCGGCGATCAATTTTCATCATTAGTACCTACAGTAGCGGGAATTAGCATCTGTGCTAATGCTCAGAGCGGCAAATTTTCTGGGACGGATGGCATAGTTGCTTTAAAAAGTACATTTGTGTTAAAATCATCTTCATATTATGATAAATAAAATAACTTTTTTATTATTAAGATTATGTTTAGAATTATTATACACGTAATAATTTTATCGACAAAAAGTTCTAGTGTCTCAAATTGTATAAATTACCAGCTGCTAAATTCACAGGTCTTTGTCACTTTCATGCATAAAATACTTAAAATTATTTTGTTTTATTAATTATTAAATGTTTATTAAGTTTAAAAATGTTCGCTTGCCTGTTTTTGATTCTACGAGAGGTGTTATTAATTCCGGTCGAATTTTTTTATTTCGAAGTTGGTATCACTGTAACCCTGTTATTCTACTTACTACCACATCCCTATATTTAGAAAAAATATTGTATTTTTGATGTTTTAAGTATGCTATTATTTTGGGCTTTTTTAGGCTCCCAAGTGAACCGTGTTTTACTCATGTTAGTTGCCCAATTTAGCAAATATTAATTGGTTTAACTTTGTGGTTTTGCTAGCTTTAGGTTAGGCCAGCAGAACCACTTCAATATCTTGGAATAACAAAACATTTCTAAAGCAGTTTGCCATACTGCTAGCTTAAGCCAAGCAGAACCCATCAATATCTTCGAATAACAAAACTTTTTGTAACAGAATACCTACCATATTTTTAGGCTCTGCAACCACCGTATTTTATTTTTTTTTTGGTTTGTTTTTTTATGAAATCATAGGTGGCAATGCCACAACCCCAATCTTTTGAAAAAAAATTACCTTGTGTTTTTTTATGTTTTAAGTCTGCCATCAGTTTAGGCTCTTTTAAGCTTCTTAGTGTACCACCTTTCATTAATGTTCATAGCTTAAATTAAGCAATTAATAATAATAATAATAAATTAGGTATACTAAGGACCCTAAAATGATGGCGTAGGTACTTACAACATCGAAAAAGACAATGTAATTTTTTTCCAAATATTGATGTTTGATATGGCCAACTATGATTTGTCTAAAAAAACAAAGTAAAAAAATTAAATACTTGTTGCAAAGCCTAAATAATCTAACAGAGCTAGGACGGATCCTTCAAAAGGAATCGATTTACGGATCCGGATCATCGTAAAGGAATCGAATCACCAATACGAATCACGATTCCTTTTTTCAGAAAAAAAAAGAATCGAATCCAGGGAATCAATTCATATTTATCTTATCACGAATCTGGATCATCTTTTGTTCTTATACTTACAAATGGTAACTACGAAACGAATGATACTACAAAATCCAGATATGATGAAAGATTTTAACAGGAAGCCCGAATCGCGAAATATAATTTTACCCTTATTTTAAAGTGCTGTAACTGTTAAACAAATTAATTTTTGGTAAATATTTTTCTAATTTAATTTCTGAGATCAACATAAAACTACCGTAAAAGGAAACGTTTTTTAAAAATGTTTCCAAAACTTGCGATGTTAGATCTTTGTTAAGTTTTTAAAGGTAATTCTTAAAATAACCTCAAGCAACTTATAAATGAGACATCTGAACTTTCGGGAAAGGCTTCACAAGTATCGTTTAATAATTTATCTGCCTGCTTTCCCTGAATTTGATTTCAAAAGGTTTCGATTCTTACCCAGCTTCTATCTAAAAATATGGCATGCATTTTGTTAGGCATATGTTTTGTTGTTCGGAGATCTTGATTTGTTCTGCTGATTTAAACCCCTAAGCAAGCAGACCAACAAAGTTTTAAAAATAATATTTGCCAAATAAGGGAATATAATTTGGTATACTAAGGACCAAAAAAAAACCAAAATAATGACATACTTAAAACATCAAAAAACACGAGAAACTTAATTTTTCTTAAAAAAATTTGAAAACCACAACTATGATTATCTTAAAAAAAGGGAAAAAAAAAATTTTAAAAAGTACGTTTTTTGCAGACCCCAAAAAAGCAAAAATAAGACATGCATTTTGTTAGACAAACGTTTTGTTTTTGAAGATATAAATATGGTCCCGCTGGCTTAATCATAAGCTAGCAGACCCCCAAAGGGAAAAAACAAATATTTACTGTACGAGGGCATTAACAGTTCCCAAATTTAAAGGGAACATCACGGCCCCTTAAAATAATAAAATTAAAAGATTTTAATATTGTGTCTTTATTGTATAATAAAACTATTTATTATTATAAATTGCACAATTTACCGGTATACGATTCGCTTTTAAATATATATTTTTTTTAGGTCCTAATGTCTATAAAAACTTAAATATAATACGTTAAATGTAGTGGCTGTATGCTTTCCCCGTGCAAAGCCCACCAAAGAAAAAAAAAAAAAGGTCCAAATGTTTTTAAAACAAATAAATAATTGTATACTAAATTCCTAATCTCTAAACATTAGCTTATCTTATATTTTAGCGACTATAGTGTTTAAAAAAAAAAAGCCGTAACCCTACCCCTAAAAATTGGCGTATTTAAAGAAAAAAATAATTTTTCCCCACAAACATCCTGGTGTGGTTCTGCTAGCAATCTTAAGCTAGTAAAACCCTGAGTTTTGAGAAAACGGGGAAAAAAAAAAATTAAAAAAGGGTGATAAAATTTTTTAAAAAAACAGCCTAAAAATTTTGACAAAAAAAAAAAACCAATATATAATTAAAGTTTTGCTAGTTTAAAGGGGTACACTAAGTCCCGCTAATCAAACCCCCCGCTTACCCAAAAATCCCCCCTAACCCGAACAGGGCCAGGAAAAAATTATTAAATTTAAGAACTGAAAAAAAAGAATAAAAATTTTTTTTCAAAGTAATGTACGTTTATTAACAAAATCTTATACATTATTTTTTTTAGACACTTACAAATTATTGACTAGCACAATTTAAAGTCAGTGATCTTCTTCTGACGCAAGGCACTATATCAGCTTTACACCATCTATTGTTAAATAATAAATGTTTTTTAGCGTCTGACCTTTATTATTTTTTCACATTTTGATGCTAAATATGCCTTAATAAAACAATAATACGGCATTATGTGACATAATTTCCCCCATTATCCCAATTTTCGCTAATCCGAACAGGGTTCAGTCCCAATTAGTTCGGATTAGCGGAAATTTTTTTTAATATGACTGACAGTTTAAAACTAACAATAAGTCAATTATGGTAACAGCTTTTCGCCAGCCAATTTTGATGAATTTCTTTAAAAATATCTCTTTTACATTACGCCATATTTTGATTTAACATCCCGGGGGGTTTGTTTTACAACTTTTCCCTTCTATATAAGGCAGGGGCCCCGATTTCAAAAACACATAAACGCTTTCTAGCACAAAATCTCATAAATTTAAACAAATAAATGAAAACTCATCAAATGATAATTAAATTACATAAGACAAACATTTCATATTATTTAATTGTACCGGGGGTCCAAATAAGAAAAGGGCGCCAGCTGTATCTCGGAAACTGTTTATTGCAAACGGTTTGGGGGAAAAAAATTTTTAGTAAAAGAGGTCAAAAGAAATAACTGGAAATTATTGTTTTAAGTTTCTAAAACAATCCCACTGGGGCAACCCAAAGGTAAACTAAAAAAACCCCTTTTTTTCAGAAATAGCTGGGATTTGGTATAATTTTGATAACATCAGCAAAAACTCTAACCAATTTGCATCATTTTGGGTTTAAAGGGGGTTTTGATAAATAATGCAACTTTTAAAAGAAAATTTAAAGCTCTTTTAAAAAGGCGTCCCCCCTTTGGTGTTGGGTGGTTTTTTAGTCCACCAACTAAAGGGTGTTGTCTGGGAAAAATCGGTTTTTCGACGGTATAATTCTTTATTGAAGATTTAAAAAAAGGACAAAACACCTATACTCTGGCAAAAACCGCGTTTTGATATCTACATTCGTTTTCCCGTTATTCCAAAATAACCTGTATTTAAAATGATAAATAATATTAACTATTAAAAAAAAAATATTGTCATATTTAACTTTCTCGGTAAATCTCAAAATACAGAGTTTTCCTTAAACAACGCCCTCTAGTTGGTGAGCTACAAACGGAAAGGTCGCCATGTAAAAAAGCTTTAATTTTTTTTTAAACGAGTAACCACTTGAACCTCTTTTGATAAGAGATGTAGGAGATAGAGCTTTTGAAAGTAACAATAATTATTATCTTCCCCCCCCCTTTTTATTGAAATGCAACAATAAGTCCTTTTTTCCCTACTAATGCAGAATGGGTTAGAGTTTTTGCTAATTTTATTAAAATTGTACCTAATACCCAGCTAATTTTAAAGAAAAAAACTGGTTTTTTAAAAATTTTCCCGGTTGCGCCATCTCCGGGAAATTTTGGAGACTTAAAAATAGTTTTTCCCGCTATTTCTTACTTAAACTAATTTTGCCCCACGATGTCTGAAAATAGTTTCCGAGATACAAAACGGGGCCCTTTTTTATTTGGACACCCTTTAAATACCAAAAAAAAAAAAAAATTCTCAAAACGAAATAAATACACACTCTTTTTTTTTTAAAAATATTTCTCAGATTACTTTTTTTTGCAACAAAATATCGCTATTCTTTGAAAGAAGGTATTTCTTAAAATCTTTTACATATTAAAAAAAAAATTTTTTTGTTATATATTTTTAAAAAACGGGGCTATTGGGGTTTTAGTATTTTTCAAGATATAAGAAAATGACTAGACATCGATTATCTCTTGGCTGCAATAAAAATCCTCAAATTTGGGGCCTTTTGGGCCCTACCAACAGAGGTGGAAATTTTAGGTCCGCACTAAGACATCCGCAAATAACAT
>JAHBCN010023860.1:0-12262 GCA_019359885.1 Listronotus oregonensis | reverse complement strand
TAAATTTGGTTCCAATTTAAACACCCAACATTTTTGAATAATTTTATTACATTTTCAAGGTAACTTCCTGATTTTGGTTTTTGAGATTTGGCAATTTGTTTACGTTTTCCAAAAACACAAAAACAAACGATCAAACACCTTGCCTAAAAACTGGCGTTGCGTTAATTCTAGTCCTTAAGTTCGGTAAAAACGGTATGTCGCGAAAAAATCCTTTTAGTCACATTACTACGAAAAACCCGGCTATAACGTGACAAACGTCATGCGCAAGATCCTACCTTGTATTCTTTAGGGTTTTTTTTAACGTGTTTAACAGTTTTTTTTCCTCCTATATTAGTAAGAACCTAATTACACACCGTCTATTTTATCAGTAAATCTCTAATTACAAACACTATACTGTAAAAGCCAAACTGTGCGTAAGGGCAGTTACGTAATATATATATATATATATATATATATATATATATATATATATATATATATATATATATATATATATATATATATATATATATATATATATATATATATATATATTTTAAAAAAAACGTAACAGTTCAATCGCATTAGCCGCGACCCCCCCAAAATCTTGAAAACTTTCAATAGATTTTACGTAAAGCTGGCTATGAAACAAATAGCATCGCCTTGACAACCAAATGTTTGTATTATTATTTGTATTGTTATTTAAAAGTTTACATAATCTTCTGCTTTTATTTAAAAAAAAACTAAACAAAAAGTCGTAGAAAAAGTATAGTACACAACTCAGTGGTAACCCATTACACACTCTTTCGAATTACGGTACTCGTCCTCGTACCGTAATTTTTCAATGGGCTTCTTACCCCCCTCGGTATGAATTTATTACAAAATGAGTAATGACTATAAGTAGTGCGGAAAATACTGTGGCAAATAGATTTAAAAATAATTTTAAAAAATTTTAAAAACTAAATAATTTAGCAAAATGCTGAGTGCAGTTACATGTAATATAATGGAAAACGTTTCAAATATTTTAGAGCACTTAGACTTATGGACTGAAATATGGGCCAACACAGCATATCTCACCATGATACTATTACTCAGAAGATAAACCCACGCGCTGAGATAAGCCTATCTCCCCGCCCCCTGACTCACTCGATGAAAAATTTCCCAGCGAGTTTTAATAGGCGTTCCGATTTCGGTTTAGATGTTCGATGGATTTAGTGTATTGTTTATTTAAGGCCAAAACCCAGTTTTTGTAACTTAGCGTAAGGAACTCGACCACATTTTTAACAATTTTAATGGGAGTCATTAAAGTTGACTAAAAATTATTTAAAATCGTAATGGATTTACCCAAATCTGTATTTTAAAAGTCTAATGTTAAATAGAGATATTAAAAAAACCAAAAAAGAAAAAAAAATGACAAAAATTATAAAATAGTTTAAATTTAAAATTTTGGGTTTTCTTGTGTAAATTTGTTAATTTTCTAAGTACTAATATATTATTAAAAAAATAAACAGAATTGTTAAACATTACAGTGTCATCTTTTTAATACCTCTCCTTCGGGGTTCCTACGGGGGAATTTCTCCTTAAACTCCCTTGTATACGGTCTTTTAATGGAAGTGGGGTTATTAATGGCTCTTCTCGTTGTAGCTTGCCATAAATATTCCCCTCACTCCAGCTGCGTACCAACTCTCGTCCTCCGGCTAGCTCAATTTCGGGGAACAGAGCTCCTTTGCGTATACCCCGTTGGAGATGTATGGAGTCCCTACTGAACATTCCCGGGCCGGCAGTTCCGGGAAGTGCAGATGCCCCATAGTCACTGGTTAAAGGCTCTCTAGCCTTCTTTGTCGCAGAATTCTGTGAAGTCATAATCTTTGTTGGTGTCCTAATCATTTTTCTGGTCTATTCCTGTTTTATTCCCGGAGGCCTTGGAGGGCCCGTGTTGTAGCCATTCCGGGATTATCCCTTGTTAAGTCCTTTACCCAAAAACCTTATTTCAGGGTTGGCCTACCTTGGCCACTAGTTCAAAATCCTTTCCAAAGTTAAAAATGTAAAATCAAGTTTTCTGCAAAGTCCCGGTTTATCCCTACTTTTTCCTTATTGGCCTATCAGGGCCCACTTTAAGATTAGTCCCAGTTTATTCCTTATTAAATTCCCTTTCTAAAAATCCCTATCTTAAGCTTGGCCTCCCCTGGCCGTGAGTTAAAAATCCCTCTTAAAAGTTAAAATGTAAAAATCAAGTTTTCTGCAAAGTCCCGGTTTATACCACTTTTTCCTTATTGGCCTATCAGGGCCCACTTTAAGATTAGTCCAGGATGATCCCCTATTGAGTCCTTTCTCCAAAAATCCCTATATCAAGGTTGGCCTCCCCTGGCCTCTCGGTCAAATCTACCCCGAAGTAACCCTTGATAAAAATCTAAACTCGTCCTCTCCTGGTTTATCCTGGTTTTTCCTATAGTGGCCTATCTCGGCCCGCCTTGTGGTTTCACAGGTTCCGTCCTATTAGTATCCTCTTTTATAAAATCCAAATCTGGAAGTGGGCAGTTCCGGGCCTTCCAGTCAATCCGATAATTAAAACATAAAACTAATTATTATTCCCAAATTAATCCCGTTTTCCCGATTAAACCCCGTTTACGTTTTTACAAAATTAACCCTGACTAATTTCACTTCTTTTCCCCCGTTGGAAAGAAAAGCGCCGAGCCAGCTTAGTGCAATGCCGTCGGCCACGTTTTCCTCCGTTTTAGTCTGTGCTTCCCTCGTTGGAAAGAAAAGCGCCGAAACAACCTAGTGCAATGTCGTCGGCCGCGTTTCCTTTCAGTTCCCTGTAAATAAAAATTCGTTGGCGGTTTCTTGCCGCAGCAACAATAAAATAAAATTAAGGAAAAAGATTTTCTTTCGTTTCTTGAAAAAGAAACTTTTGAATCCTTCAAAAAGGATAATTCAACAAAAATAAAACTCCAAGTATCAGCTTTCAAATTCCCAAAACAAGCTGTCACACCAGCCCTCGATAACTCCTACACCGAATTGTAAGCTTCTCCAAAGATATCCGAAATAATAAATAAAATAAAAATTATTTAAAAAAAACTAACTTAAAACTTTCCCTAATTTTAATATTACTTCCAAAGAGTCAAAATAAATCACCTGGGGGAGCCTGATGGGCCGTCCCCGGTATATTCTAATTGAAGCGGCTGCTATGAATGCCGACGTTCGACTATCTGAAATCCCGAATTGCGCTTGTATTTATACAATTCGGTGTCACCACCCCACTTAGAGGGATGGTGTGTGAAGGTTGTTTTGGGGTTCTTTATTATTCAAAGAACCCTTAATACACACCAACTAAATCTAACCTACAACTACTAACATAAACTTGGATTGTGGATTTTAGTTCCTATAAGTTCATAATTGTTCTTCCTAAAATCCTAATGTCCTAATTTTTATAACTCTAAAACTAATTAATTTGCCAGATAAAAGAAATTTTCAAAATAACTTAGTTGCTTTTAAATTTTCCTAAAAATAATATATAACTCTTTTATAACTTTTAACTTTCAAACTTCGACTCTGACTTTAACATAACACCTTCTTAATTTTCTTTACCTTATTACATTTCTTCTAAAACACGTTTACTATTATACTAACCAATTCTAATTTAAAACTTTCTGTGACATTACATTTTTGCTTAAAAGTGAATATTTCTCCCCTATCTATCTTCATTATCAAAATTTTACTTTAGCATATTCTTTCTTCCACCCCACTTTGGCTACTATTTCAACTCAGAAAAACCTTTATTTTTGACATAACTCCTACTTTGGTATAACTCTAATTTAAGTTCCCTGGTGTGAAGAGTTTTCGACTCTCCCCCACCCCACTTAGAATATAAACTTGGTTAAACAAAAAACATCATCACTTCTTAATCAACTTCAACTCTTACGTCTAATACCGTTGATTTTCGATGCGCACCTTTGGTCATACTTTCACGCTAACATTCATACAATTATAAAAACAAAAACAATAACCTGCTGGCTACCTGCCAGTACTATCCGTCACGACAGCCCTCGTGAGAACTCCAGCTCACTTCCTGAGGAACCTGCTGCCAACCTGTGACATCTCCAAATACCTTCTGCCTACCTCCAGGAACCACGCCTGCGCCTTGGCCGGGCAGATCGCACCAAGTTGGGAAAATTCCTGGGAACACGTGCACAAACAAAATAAAATCTTGTATGACCGTGCCATTTACTTATCACCCACGTATTAGACTGGTTATCCCTTAACTACTTCATTGTACCCTCAAGTTTACACCCTTTTAAATCTTCAATACTTTACTTATAATATCCCATTTAACTTCTCAACTTTGACTTAATTCCCATTAAAATCTTCTCAAAATGTCCCATTCAAAATTTAATCTGCTAACCTTTCCCCTTAATATCAGTTCGGAAGAAATATTCTTACTTTTATGTTCTGGCTTCTGCTCTGGAGCAAGCCTTACAATCAAAATTCCTTACTTGTAAAAAAAATATGAAAAATGACTAAAAATCATAATCCCTACTTCTCTGGCAAATTTCCTAACCTAATCGTCCCTATTCCTAAAATTACATAACTGTTCCCTAACTGTCCTGGGACGGCAAATGCGGTGATAACCGAGCCGTATACCAGGAACCAAACTACTTAAAACTACCTAACTTTGTACAATTCTGAACGATAGACGGCCGCTTCTTGGCGCCGAAAATATCGTTACTAAACCTAACTCATACTAATCTTACAACTAACTTAAAAACTAACCTACTAACTAGCTCACACCCGGAAAATGAAACAAAAATGGTGTCCGTGTTCCTAAACCTAGCTCACACTCGGAAAACAGTGTCCGTCACTCTTCGAGCGTCTTTCACTTCCGCGAAAACCAACGTTTTGGTTTAAGAGCGTTGCACAACGTCTCTTTCACGCCGCGGCTAGTTTTCGCACTGTCTTTTTTGTCACTTTTAGCCCTTGTCACATCAGGGTTGCCAAGTCCGGGAGGTGGCTCTTCTGCCGGGTCTGCCGTCTCGTGGCCTGCCAATACAGTTCGCTGGGTGGACGCAGGTGGCCCAGGATCATGGGTGCTGGGTGCGGTGATGCTGCCTGATTGAACTGGTAGTTCTTCCCCTGGTTCTGGCGGTGGTTTGCTGCCTGATATGGCGGGATCGTCAGGATCGTCACGCCTTTTTTTTGGAATAGGCGGATCAGGTGGCGGCGTGGGTGGCTTCCGCGCTGGCATTCGGCATCCTGATACTGCTCTGGGCAGGAATTCCGGGCTCTCGTTACTTTCTTGTTCCGGTGGACTGTTTCTTATTGGCCCTAGCTTTTCCCATAGACGTTTTGGTTCGGCTGTGTCCATTTTCGTATGGCTGTTATCAGGTGGGTCCGGTTGCGTGAGCGGGAACTCGCTAGTGAAACTGGGTTCTCGCTCCGATGGTGGTGGATGGACCTCGTGGATTTCTGCCGAGCGTGGTACTGGGTTCGGCAAGATTCGCCTTGGTATATCTTCAGCGTCGATTGTAGGTTGTGGATTGGGCGGTCGGATATATAGCTTAGTAATAATGCCCCCGTAAGCTGCTAGAGGATCTTTGTCTCGGTACTTCTCCTCGACAGTTTCTACAATCCATCCGTCGTATCTGTGTGTCATTTTTGTAACTTCTCTCGGCGGGTTCGGCATTGTCTCTTCATCCAATAAGGACTCGTCTAGCTCAGTGTCAAACTCTTGGGAATATATTGGGTGACCTGAACTTCCTGACGCCGATTCTTCTACTTCTGGTAGGTTTTTATCTGGTTCTTGGTCAGATGATTGAATGTCTGGTTTGCCGGTATCAGTTGGCTCTAGTATGGCTACAATGCCGCTTGTCGTTTCCTCGGTTGCTGCCCTATCCCCATTTAGTTTATCAATGAGGTCCTTATAGACCTCACACACCTGGGCAGGGGTTAGGAATCCCTCTTCGGGTTGTTCATCGTCAAGTTCTTCGTCTCCCTCAGGCGGATTTTCCTCAGCTGGCTCTTCGGGTTCCGATTCCGGTTCTAGATATCTGTTGTAAATTTGTTCATTGAGGCCTTTGATGACAGCTAGCGCTAGTTCGTCGCTGTCATCGATATCACACACATCCCCCTCAAAAAAGCAAATTTCTACTGGTGGTCGATCTTCAGATTTCTTTACCACTTGTGCCTCTTCCCTGGCTGTGGGTTCTTCGATAATAGGCTGGGCCTCAATGGCCAATCTAGGTGGTCCGGGGTTCAGCCGCGGGCATCGACTCCTGTAATGTGGCCCTCCACATTCGTAACATCTCGCTCCTGGGCGTGAATCAGAACTGTTGCGGTTGAACGGTGGTCTGTTATTCCCTTGAGTCCGATTGCCGGAGTTCAGATACCTCTGAGTCTGCATTTGTCGGTCCTGATTTCGTGAATAATTTGGCGGTCCTGGATTATAGCGCCGTTGTTCAGGCTGTTCCCTGCTTCTTTCGAAACGTTCCTCATGGGCTTGCATCATGGCTTCCCAATCGTTTTCTAACTGGGTTGCGGTAGCAATAAGCTCGTCCATGGTTCTGCACCGGAATGATCTTAATGGCCCACGTATTTCGGGCCTTACGCGTTCAATTAGAAGCTGGGTATATTCTTCCTCAGTTGCGTTAGGTAGTAGGCGTATACCTAGCCGCCAGCCTTTCATTAAGAAATTTTCTACGGACTCCTGTTTCCGTTGTTCGGCCCCATAAAGTTCCGCTAACAATCTGTTCCGTGTTTTGGTGTCATTAAAGTTCCTCAGTAATACCTTTTTGAATTGTTCCCACGTAATGCCTTCTTCTTTATATATAATCATCTTCTTGGCTGCCTGGCCTCTTAACTGCTTGAACCCTACTTTATGCCATTGTGCCTTGGGTATCCTATTTTGTTTACAATATTCTTCCAGGTTACGTAAGAACAACTCCGGATCTTCTGTATCTTCACCTGAATAGTGAGGTGTTACTGTGACTAGATCCCGCTGGTTTGTGCATAGATTCTCCATTGTTCTTGTGAACTGAGTTAGGAAATCGTTAATAACATCCTGACTATTTTTGTTTGTATTTAGCAAGGCGATGTCCCTGTTTTCCCCTTAATCGATCCTTGCTCCTCTTCTTCTGATTCCTCAGAGCTTTCGGTTATTATCCATCTTCTTTTTGATTGTGCATATAATTTTTCTTTGGGCGCCATTCCTTGTCCTGGTTTGTTATAATTTCCATATCGGATATCCTCTAAATCTCCCTGTCTATTATCGCGATATTTTAATTCAAAATGGTTTTCCGGATTTCCTGGAGCTCTGCAGCTCCTTGGCTGTTCTCTAAACTGGTGGCGTGCCGGTTCGCCACTAAGTCGCAGGTAATCCGCCTTTACGCGGTCCGTTTTCCCATAATCCCGATGTTCTGGATTTCTTGATTCCTGGGAAAAGGTGCCCCTAAAGTTGGGCGACATGACTCCTTCGGGGTTCCTACGGGGGAATTTCTCCTTAAACTCCCTTGTATACGGTCTTTTAATGGAAGTGGGGTTATTAATGGCTCTTCTCGTTGTAGCTTGCCATAAATATTCCCCTCACTCCAGCTGCGTACCAACTCTTGTCCTCCGGCTAGCTCAATTTCGGGGAACAGAGCTCCTTTGCGTATACCCCGTTGGAGATGTATGGAGTCCCTACTGAACATTCCCGGGCCGGCAGTTCCGGGAAGTGCAGATGCCCCATAGTCACTGGTTAAAGGCTCTCTAGCCTTCTTTGTCGCAGAATTCTGTGAATTCATAATCTTTGTTGGTGTCCTAATCATTTTTCCGGTCTATTCCTGTTTTATTCCCGGAGGCCTTGGAGGGCCCGTGTTGTAGCCATTCCGGGATTATCCCTTGTTAAGTCCTTTGCCAAAAACCTTATTTCAGGGTTGGCCTACCTTGGCCACTAGTTCAAAATCCTTTCCAAAGTTAAAATGTAAAATCAATTTTTCTGCAAAGTCCCGGTTTATCCCTACTTTTTCCTTATTGGCCTATCAGGGCCCACTTTAAGATTAGTCCCAGTTTATTCCTTATTAAATTCCCTTTCTAAAAATCCCTATCTTAAGCTTGGCCTCCCCTGGCCGTGAGTTAAAAATCCCTCTTAAAAGTTAAAATGTAAAAATCAAGTTTTCTGCAAAGTCCCGGTTTATACCACTTTTTCCTTATTGGCCTATCAGGGCCCACTTTAAGATTAGTCCAGGATGATCCCCTATTGAGTCCTTTCTCCAAAAATCCCTATATCAAGGTTGGCCTCCCCTGGCCTCTCGGTCAAATCTACCCCGAAGTAACCCTTGATAAAAATCTAAACTCGTCCTCTCCTGGTTTATCCTGGTTTTTCCTATAGTGGCCTATCTCGGCCCGCCTTGTGGTTTCACAGGTTCCGTCCTATTAGTATCCTCTTTTATAAAATCCCAATCTGGAAGTGGGCAGTTCCGGGCCTTCCAGTCAATCCGATAATTAAAACATAAAACTAATTATTATTCCTAAATTAATCCCGTTTTCCCGATTAAACCCCGTTTACGTTTCTACAAAATTAACCCTGACTAATTTCACTTTTTTTCCTCGTTGGAAAGAAAAGCGCCGAATCAGCTTAGTGCAATGCCGTCGGCCACGTTTTCCTCCGTTTTAGTCTGCGCTTCCCTCGTTGGAAAGAAAAGCGCCGAAACAACCTAGTGCAATGTCGTCGGCCGCGTTTCCTTTCAGTTCCTGTAAATAAAAATTCGTTGGCGGTTTCTTGCCGCAACAACAATAAAATAAAATTAAGGAAAAGATTTTCTTTCGTTTCTTGAAAAAGAAACTTTTGAATCCTTCAAAAAGGATAATTCAACAAAAATAAAAGTCCAAGTATCAGCTTTCAAATTCCCAAAACAAGCTGTCACACCAGCCCTCGATAACTCCTACACCGAATTGTAAGCTTCTCCAAAGATATCCGAAATAATAAATAAAATAAAAATTATTTAAAAAAAACTAACTTAAAACTTTCCCTAATTTTAATATTACTTCCAAAGAGTCAAAATAAATCACCTGGGGGAGCCTGATGGGCCGTCCCCGGTATATTCTAATTGAAGCGACTGCTATGAATGCCGACGTTCGACTATATCAATTCCCGAATTGCGCTTGTATTTATACAATTCGGGTCAGCTTATTATCATAGAACGGATCCTAAATCCACATACAATTAAGGAAATATCTTACATACTATTATAATAATTATAGAATATCTCATACACCAATATATAATAATCATAAGTAATGCCAAAATACAATAAACTTTAAAAAAAGGCTTTAAAACACTGCTTTCCCAACCGACAAGCAGAATTTTTGTCATCGAGTGACGTCATGCGCAACGTCGTAAAAAATTGAATCGCCAAGTGGGTTTATCTTCTCGAGTAATAGTATCATGTACTCAGCTCCACAACTCCGAGCGGCGCCTTTGATCTGGCGGTCCGCAACCAAGCGAGATAAAATGGTGCGGTCTTTCTCTCGCTTGGGGTAAAAATCAGGGCCGGATAAAACGGATTTTTATTATTGAAGAAAAAATGCTTAGTTTCGACCTGACAGTACTGTAGTAGGATATTTTTGAGTTCTTTTTCAATATGAAAATTTAAAATTGGAATTACGATATTACGTATATTACATAAATTTAAATGCCCAATAGGGAGGAAATACTATTTTTTTATAACAGGTGGATGGTTATGATATAATTGATCACTGTACTTACTGACTTTAACTTCATTTTTATCACTATTTTAGTTAGAGACCTTAATATAGCAGTAACGCCGACCAATATCGCAAAGAAATTTTATACAACAAAAAAGAAAGGTGAGAATAAGGGTAAATAATAAAATTACGTTGTTTAGATTTTCAATAAATTATATTATCTAATTGAATAATAAAAAATGGACAATTAACAAAATAAAAAATACCTATAGCTATGTACCTACATTATATCTACAAATAAAAGAAAACATGCATGCCTAAATACTTTTCAGATTTCTCCATATTATTAATTTATTTTTATTTATATTCTTAAAGTTGCCATTTATTGTTTTTATAGTATAATATATTCTTACTCTTAAATACAATCTAAGTACAAATTCTTTTGGGAAATATTTACAAGGATGACTAAAGGTAATACACTAGTTAAATTTAAAAGTTTGCTACAAATATTTGTTGTTGTTGCTAATTTTTCAAAATTTTCTTGAAATATAATTTTAATTTTACAAATAAGCTCAACAAATTTATTATTTGGCATTTGCAAGTTTCCAAATGTATCTCTGTTGGCATTTTCGTATGCTTTTAAAAAACAATAAAATGATGAATCATCGAGTTCAGTATGTTCTTTACTGTAAATGATGCAGGTATCACAAGAGTGGATCCGCAAAGCTTTATTTAAAAGGTATCCGCATACGTATCTAATGAAATTTTTTGCAAGAGTTCATCTTTCGAGTAACTCATGGTGTTTATTGCAGTGTCTACTTTGTTGACCTTTTTAACGTCCCTTTTCCACAGGCACAGAATCGTCTTTAAAATCAGGAAGCTTTAAAAGCATCTGATCGACGTCTGCCTCACAATTTTCTGTACCTGAATTAAGCAGGTTAACGCACTGCAGCTTCTTAAATGTTCTTCGAAACTGTATGGGCGTCGGGTTGATGCAGTTACCGTTCTCACTCCTAATTTTGCCAAAATGATTTTCAAGGCAATCTTGGTTTAACCTTTTCGTGAGTAAATATTTGAAAAGCACCAGTGTCATGAAGAAAATTATATAAATTGATAGCACTGTTTATTGAAATTTTAATACTTTTTATGAACTTAATTTTTTTAGTAATGTTGGTATTATTTCTGTCCCCAACCTCAAGTTTTTCAAATAAAGACAAACATTCCTTTAAAAAGTCTAATTGCAATGGCGTACCTTTAAATGCCGCATTATATCGTTTCAAAGAAAAAGTTTGGGACGAATTTAAAATATCAAAAAGCTGATCCATAGTGTTGACAAATTTTGCAGTGTCTGTAGCTTCCGCAGGAAGGGACCCAAATCTAATATAAAGCTCATACCTACATGAACTGAATAGCTAAATACTTGGGTCGCTAGTTTTACTTTCATTTTTGAAAGTTAGTAGGATATATGTGGAAATCTGTCAATTTGTGTGCTGCTTTGACAGGAATTTTTTATCCATTTCATAAAAGTCTTTTATATATTGCCAGGAAATATTCTTGCCATCGATATAAAAGTTATATTTCATTAGCATATTTCTTATCGCCTTTATTATATGAGGGATGTCAAATATGTAAAAGAGGTACTGATTGTTTAAATAAAAACCTGTACGTTCTGGAGAGACGTTTAAAATATTTGAGAGTTTAATATTATTGGATCCCATGTCAGAAGTAACCGCACAAACCTTTAGCCCCACAATTTCCATTTTTTGCAAAGCGGCAGTTAAAATTGTTAATAATAATTTGGCTGGACAAGAAGTGTGACAAAGAAAATATGCAAGAGGCTGTTTCCACTTACAATAAAGTCCTCTTAACATGAGCACGCAGGCAGTCAAAGCAGGTTTAAAAATATTTTTTCTTTTATCACCTATGGCTAGCCCAATTATGTAGTCCTGATTGCGTTCATAAAATAAATTTGCTTTAATGGACATTTCGTCGAAACATAATAGGCAATATTTGTTTTGTTCCTGAAAACCGTCAACTTTTTTTTTCAAAAGTTTATAAAGTTCAGGATTTTCTAATCCTGGTTCAATTTTAATCGCTCTAATTTCTTTTAGCAATGTGTTTGGTGATGGAAGGCAATATTTATTCATTAAATATTTTTTATAAACGCGGGGACCAGAAAAGTATATAGACAAGCATTCAATCTTGAAATCTTTACTATAACGTCCACCTTTTGCTTTCTTATTCCCTTCTGCTACTTGCATATTAATACATTTAGCAGTGTCTACCGAACTGCCAAATTTATATGTCAGTGACATATATTGATCAAGAGATATATTATCTAATTTATTATCTATCTCATTTTCAAGTACTGTAGCGTTTAAAGCTACAAGTTGTTTTTTATATAGTTTTCTTCATAACAATAATATTATATTTAATTAGTATCAACGGCAATTAGTTATTTTCTTATACAAATAAATTTAACGATTTCTAAACCTGTTTTATTAAATAATAATTGCGGCACCGCTTCCCTTTTCCACGTAACGCCTGCTCGACTAAAGCCGTTTCAGATCCTTTACGATAACGCTTCGATATGTGGGTACGATTT